>JBBPBX010002099.1:57535-94109 GCA_038048925.1 Garcialebias charrua | reverse complement strand
AACTGGAGTTAGTAGGAGAGATCATATCTCTCCAGTTTTAGCTTCTCTCCAATGGCTCCCTGTCAAATCCAGAACTGAATTCAAAATCTTACTTCTAACCTACAAAGCCCTCAACAACCTAGCGCCATCTTATATTATAGATCTTATTGTTCCATATTTTCCTAACAGAGCACTTCACTCAGACTGTAGGCTTACTCGCTGTCCCTAGAGTTTCCAAAAGCAGAATGGGAGGAAGATCTTTCAGTTATCAGGCTCCTCACTTGTGGAACCAACTCCCAGTCTCTGTCCATGAGGCTGACACATTGTCCAGTTTTAAGACTGGGATTAAGACTTTCCTTTTTGATAAATCCTATAGTTAGGGTTGGCTTGTTATGCTGCTATAAGCTTAGACTACTAGAGGACAAATTGATCTCATTTCCCTAAATGATTTGCTAAAATGTAATAGTTTTCATTGGATACTAAAGTATTTCTATCTTAACATGTGATTCTTGACCTGCCATTGTGTATCTGTTCCTACCAAACCCAGCTGGTCGAAGCAGATGGCTGCTTTTCCTGAGCCTGGTTCTGCTAAAGGTTTCTTTCTCATGAGTGAGTTTTTCCTTCCCACTGTCGCCTTCATGCTTGCTCAAGATGAGAGTTCTGTGATGAAGTTAAACTCAAATTAGTCTACTCCTCAGATAAATGATGTGAAATTATTATTTTATATACTTTGTATGAATTTCTGTTCCGTGCCCTGAGAAAAAGGCTGATGACACAAAGAAGAAGAACTGAACAAAAAGGGAAATAAATCAAACAAATAAAAAAGTAGCAAATTTGACAAGAGTCAAAAACACAAAGTAACATAAGCACAATTTAACTACAACACTAAGGATCCTGAGAAAAATCAACCAATTTCAATGGACTCAAGCAATTCTGTCAAGAAGAGTGATCAAATATCCAGGCAGAATTATGCTTGTTGATGGTTACAAGAAGTGTGTGGTCGAGGTCCAGGACACTGTATATTTAGTATGTACAGTACAGTATTTGAGCCTGTATCATTTGGACCATATGTGGATTGGAACAAATCTACAAAAAATGTATTCAAAGTTGGACAACAAAGTCTCGTATTTTAAAGATGGTTTGAAATTTTATGTTTTATAATTACGTCACCCTAAAAATACAGTTCATATAAATAATCAAAAGCAAAAACAAACATCACTTTTAGGCTTTTATGAGTTAAATAGTTTATTGTCTGAAAGTAACACCTCCCATTATTAACACAATACTGTACAGGTTTTTCCAAAAATCAAAGGTAAAATAAAATGCTTACACAAAATGTACGGTAGTCTGTTTTTTTAAACATTTTATAATGTTAAATGTTGACTTTTTCTGGTATCTAGACTGAAGTCAGCATTTTGATGTTAAAGTCTTACTGAGGAAATGTGGAAGAAGGCACCATGCACTTTGGCTGACAAAAGGTGCAATGAAAGAGAGGTCAAGTCGTTTCTGGGAATACAAAAGCTTTTTCAAAAAATCCATTAGTGACTCAAATGCAGCATTATTATCGTCTGGTTGCTTAAGAGCACAATATCTTGGCTTTGACGTTTCCTTTTTTTTTTGTCATGTCTTTGCATTCCTCTCAAAGGTGAACTTAAAAATACCACATGAATGAGGAAAGTGGGGAGAGAGGTTTCTTTGATGGAAAAAGCAAAAGGAGCCACTGAAAGCCATTTTATACCTTTCTTTAAATGACAGTCATTCAATTAGCCATCAGGTAAGCTTTGAGGAAAACATATTTTGGAGCTAATATGAGACATGGGAATGTCTGTTTCTGTCGTGCTATAACCAGGGCTCCACAAAGGAAACATCAGGTCTGACAAATAAAGGGCTCGGCATACTCTACCTGAAGCTGAACAGTCAACTCGCCGTCATGTGGTTGCGGGGCGTTTGTTTTCGCACACACCTGTCCATGAGACAAAGTCGCAGAGCTCCTGGGAAACCCCTCCCATTGCAGTATATGTCATCACACAGGTTTCTTCACGATCGAGTCTCCACTTCATCCCTGAATCCGACGTTTGGCCATAAATATATCATAAAGAGAGCGCCACATTTTTCAGAAGAGAGACTCAGCCATACACAACATCTGCATAATCTACAGCCAGGTGTTTTTGGTCATTTTACCAAATCGTATGTTTGAAGAATCGTGCAGCTGAATGTCCGAGCACATTTCCTCATTAACGAACATGTCCACAAACTTCTGACCAATCACGTAGCATTTGGTGCGTGCATACGCCTGTGAGGAAAAAGTTTGACCTGGGCTTTGCATTGAGAATGGGCAGAGTTACTCAGAACAAAATTCGGTCATTTTCATTACACAACTACGTCAATGAGAGCAGGTCTTGTTGCTTCAGATGGAGCATGGCCCTTAAGAACAGAATAGAGAAACTAAAAAAGAACTTTTAATACAAAATCAGACATTTCTATTGAAACAAAATTCATAAAAGAGTTACAACCAACACCCAATTTTAGCCCTTGTTTATTTAGAGATCATTCTAATCTTAACAAGAGATACACTGGCTTGTGTTCCCTATAGTGGCTGGTTTAGTCAGCCTACCGGTATTTCATATATGGGAGCAATATTATAGGCAGAAACATGTATGTGCTATAGGGGTCTCCAGTTTCTTCTATTGTTGCTAACCTATACATGAAGGAGGTAAAAAAAAAAGAGAGCCTTGACGTCCTTTTCAGGGACACCACCGAGTCATTGGTTCAGGTATTAAATCTGAAGAAGTCCAACATTTTACTGATCACATGAACTCTGCATATAAATATATAAAGTTCACACAAGAAGATGTAAAAAATAGCAGGTTGGCTTTCTTGGACTGTGAGGTCTCAGTTTCTAATGGAGGACATTTGCCAACTGAGGTATACCGCAAATCCACCCACACAGACCAGTTCTTGTGATTTGACTCCCATCACCCTCTGGAGCACAAGTTAAGGCCCCAGTAGAGCTCTGCTTCGGCCAAACGGCGCTCTACGCGCGCGTTCTGTGCGCGCACGTTCACTAGCATAGCTCTGCGTTTGTTCTCGCGTTAATTCTCGCGTTTTCGCTCCAAACTCTTGACGTCATTTGAGCAGCCACAGCGCAAAGCCTTTGCTGATTGGTCATTTGCTGACAGGCCTACTGAATTGATTGACAGGTCGGGGGGAGAGAAAAAAAGGTGAGCGGGCAGCTTCACACAGCTTCAGCTGCAGCGGTGATATATCTTATTAAAAAGTTCTAAAAAATAATGAATAATGAATAAATAAGTTTGTTCTCTGATCAGTCTTTAAAAGTCTGAGACATCCAGACATTGTGTGTGTGATTTTCCTGTCTGTCACTACCGGGGAGTTGGGAGATAAGAAGTTAAACTGTGCTGATTTCATCACCATAAGAATAGTCAGTATTGATCAAGTCATCTCCGGAGCTTTGTTACTCTAGTTCCTGAAGATAGTGCATTGCTTGTGGAAAGAGCCTGGCCAAACTCTGTTTCGCAAGCAATCCTTATCTAAAGGGATAAAAGAAACAGGCTGAGCTCCCAGAGTTGAGAGTCTACTGGCGATGAAAGTAATCGTCCGTGTTTGTTTAATGCTAATTCTGCCTTGGGATTGAAACGGCTCTCCCAATCCACATTGTCAAATGGTAAGAAATCTTTGTTTAAGCATTAATCATTGTATGTAAGTGTGTTACTTGTTTGTTTTCTGGCAGGCTTGCTATTTGATTTTCTCTGTTTAAAATAAAGAGCATTTGTTTTTAAACAGAAAATAGTTTCCTGTGAAGTCTCTTGAGCTGTGATATTCTTTCGAGAATATTTGCCTATCTCTCTCGATTCTGCATAAATAATATTTCATAAAACATTTATGAATAAAAATTCATAAAATATTTATAAAATAATATTTCATAGAACATTTTTGGCGTTGTCGACAGGATCATAAAGAGAGACTGCATAATGCTCAAAAGAATGTTCAAGAGAAAATCAGCGAAGGGAGATAAGACATAGGACAGGACTGAAATACTACCAAGATGGGAAATACCCAGTTATCAGTCCATAGCATTGTGCCTGAGAGATGGAGCAGGATGTTGCAAGTCTTGGGAGGGGTCTCTACGAGATGGAGACCCTGAGACTTTGCTAGAAGTTCTACGAGTAGCAGACGTGAAAATAAAAACGCCAGTAGACGGACTGCAACGACGTTTTTGGGTTTGTGCCACGGCCTGGAAGCTGCAGAATGAAATAAGTTTGAAACAGAAAAAGGCACTCGAAGAAGCAGAGTTGACCTCTTCATTACAGCGTCAGCATGTGCAGTTGTTAACCACACAGCTAGAAAACATGGCCCGGATTGCTGAAGAAGCAGTGGCTCAGGTGTGCCATGTTAAAAAGAGAAAAAAAGAGGAAGACAAAACGGTCTGTATCACCCAAAAGAGTACAGGCTTTTGTAGCTGGGTTAGGTATGGGATGGAATCCCTCTAACTGGAACAGAGATTTGTGGGGAGATAATTTAAGTGATGAAAAAGAGGAAGAGTTCAATACCTCATTATGCTCCTTATCCCGTAGTAAAAGTGTGAAACCAGAGCAACGGAGGAGGCAGGAACAGATAGTGAGACCAGATGTTTTACAAGCAAGAGTAGACGCAGATGGTCACTTTGTTTATGAGAATGGTGTACAAGTTATGGATGCTGTTCCACAAGATCAACCGCAGCCTGAGCTTAGAATGATAACTGGAGATTACACTCAGGAGGAGGTAGCCTACTTGTCTAGGAGGCTCCGTCAGCAGCTGGGAGAACATACAGATGTGTGGTTATCAAGATTAATTGAGGAAGGGGCAGGTCAGGTGGAAATAGATGCCAAAGATGGGCTGTCTTTTGCTGGGTTGTCCACAGAAGCTACAATGAATGCTGATTTCCGCAAAGAAGTGAGAGATTTAGGGAATGATTCTCGATCTCTGTTTGATGTGTATGCTGAAGCTGTTTGGCAGGCTTATCCAGCTCTCACTGACTGGCCAGAGATAACAGGAAGTGGGTCACGCTTCGGGAGTGTGGACAGAGATTGGTTCGATTGTGTGTAAGGGATGCTTTAACTGTTGCTGCTGTGGATCAGTATCAGCTGTTACCTATTCCAAAGTCTGTGAGGGATCAGCTGATAAGAACAGCCCCTGTACACTATCGCACTGCAATCTTGACAGTAATGCTTGGTGCACCAGAGGTTTCTATGTCTGAGATTCGTAGTCGAATCATGGAGTTAGGAACACTGGTAGATTGGGAAACACCCTTACCAAAAAGAAGTATACTTTAAGTATATGTTGTTAAGTATACTTAAGTATATAAAGTATATGTCTCTAAGTGTACTTTTAAGTATACTCGCAGTTTACTTACAATAAACTTTTTTTGTACTAAATTGGCCCATTTTAGTATACTTAAAGTATACTAGGAGTACACTTTTTATTAGACTTCCAATGTACTTATAGTGTACTTCAAGTTCATATTTTAGTTTATTGAAGTATACTTAAAGTATACTAGTAGTACACTTTTTATTAGACTTCCAATGTACTTATAGTGTACTTCAAGTTCATATTTTAGTTTATTGAAGTATACTTAAAGTATACTAGTAGTACACTTTTTATTAGACTTCCAATGTACTTATAGTGTACTTCAAGTTCATATTTTAGTTTATTGAAGTATACTTAAAGTATACTAGTAGTACACTTTTAATTAGACTTCCAGTGTACTTCAAGTTCATATTTTAGTTTATTGAAGTATACTTAAAGTATAACACTAGTATACTTTTCTTTATACTCCAAATGCACTTGTTATATACTTCTAGTTCATACTTTAGTTTATTACAGTATACTTAAAGTATACCACTAGTACACTTTTTCATATACTTCCAATGCACTTGTTATTTACTTCTAGTTTACAGTTTATTTTATCATTTAAGTTAAAATTTTTGAATTTCTAAAACTAATACCATGTTGTCATTGTAATTGTTATGTTACACTTGTAAGTTTGCTTAAAAATACTTGCACAATACTATTTACAGTATACCGGTATGCTAAAAAATATTTTTTAAAGTATTCTGAAAGATGTGTTTACAAAGTCATAAAACAAGGTCTTGAGAACTTCAATATTTTTATATAAAATTAAGGTGCAGCTCAAAAACAGTTTACAAAACAGCAGCAATTAAAATGAATCCCTTTCCAGTTTTAAAAATTGAAAAGGAAAAGGTGCACATTTGCATTTCAAGGTGTAAACATAAAGTCCAGAACACAATGTAAAAATGTGTGCATTTGCTTAAACAAAGCAAAAATAGTGTCTCCAACTGGAAACTGAAGTCTTTCCTTTTCAGAAGGCATCTTCACATCTTTGGGGGGGATAAGAAAAAAAAAAAGTTCACCGGTAGTTGTTTATGTTGCTTTTTTTCTTCTTCTTATGACTCTTCGCACATCTTGCATGGTGGTGTCAGGGAACTTTGGCTTGGTGTAGACTGAAAAAAAAAAAAACACACCAAAAAAACAGAAATTACTCCAATGTTATGTTATTCTATCATCAGTGTAATTACTCTCACATCAAACATATCCTTAAAATATGTCTCTAGGTTTCACGAGTGATAAACAATAACTTATTATTAAAGGGAACCACAATTACTTTTAAACATTTGACTTTATTTGATAAACTTTTATTTTAACTGTAAAAATACTGTAGGGTGGTTTAGTTTTGTACATTTTTAAAATATATTTTCATGTGTTAAAATATACACATGTTAAAATATACTTTAAAAATTTACAAAACTAAACACCCTACAGTATTTTTACAGTCATTGTTTTACAGTTAAAACAATGACTAATTAAAGTCTAATGTTAAAAGTAATTGTGGTTACCTTTAAAAAAAAAGATATTTTTGATTTAACAACTACAAATAATACCCGTAACCTGCATTTAACTTTGATTGTAAACTGTTTTTTTATTATAGAGCACATAACCAAATCCAATCTAATCCATATGGTATCAGTGAATGGCATTTTTAGGTGATTGTATCAGAATCTGCATCATAAACCGTGAGGAGCATGGAACATTCCAGTAATTTGTTCATAAAACGAGAAAAAACATTAGGAATGTATTTTAGAATGAGTTTTGTCCTAAATTATATACTCACCAAGTATCAAGCTTTGTGTTGTCCAAAGGCTTTGACTCCACATCTTTATGAGCCCCCGATTGCCTCCCAGTCAAACTTCAATTGGCCAATAACTCTCTCCCGTAGATGAGCACTGCAAGATCTCCAACCAGCAAGGCTGAGCTGGTCCGTAGAGACTTCACCTTTCGCCTTGGACTTCTACATCCGGCACAACAGGCACCTGCAAAACACATGGATCTTGTTAACCAAATAATGATTAAACATTCATTTACAGTACAGTATTTGGAAATCTATAGTATATATTCATCTTTGCAATGAATATGTCTAAGCCTATTTTCTATAGCTTTATTGCATACCATCAAGGGGTATCATATCACTTATCTATCATTTATGTGTGCAATCAAAAGATGTAGAAATAAATTGTATTGTAATGATTTCCAAATGGATCAATAACATATAGTATCCATGCATTCAGTTAATTACCATGTCATCAGGGTCAGACAACACTTGAACAGAGATGGGTGGAGCAACAAGTGTACAGCTGGTGTTGAGTGGATGGAAGCAACGCTGAGATCCGATCGCCACATCTTTAGACTTTTTCACAACTGCTAGAAGCTCTGTAAAAGAAAAAGAAAAAACAAGGGGCAAATGAACAAAAATTGTGTGTCACTATACAGTACAGGATGTCGTGAGACCATTCAAAATTTACATTAGTCATTTGTGCAATGAAGAGCTGAGATATAAAGGAGGAACAGGAAGTAGAAGACAAGGCATTCTCCATTTCCACATCTGGTTTTAAAAATCAGTGTCTTAATTGCTTTACTCAAACTACTTAGAAATTACCTCTCAAGGCTAGGTTCTGAGTCCGATCCAGTTGTGTCAGATGGGAGGGGTTGGCTTGAAGAGCTGAGAGCAGAGAGGCACAGCTGATCTCTGACAACCTGCAGAGTCTGAATCAAAGAGAACATGTGAGTGAGCTGAAGTCAATAGTCTGCAGCTTCCAACAGGATGGAGGAGAAGAGAAGATGGACGAGAGCTCACTCTGAAGAGTTCACACAAACACCTCTCTTTTCCTCCTGTCACATCAATCAAGTGATGCAGCACATGCAGACAGCTGCACTTGTGGCAGTAACATGAAGAAAAGTGAGCGAGACATTTTCTTCTAAACAACATCACTTCATCATTCTCCTTTCTGGCAGCAGTAAAGAGAAGCAGGTGAAGTGTGAGAAAATAAATCAACATCAAGTTATAAAGTTGTATTTTCTTCTTTACTTGTTAAATGGTCTAGTGGCAGGGCTTTTGACTACGGACCCGAAGGTCGCGGGTTCGCGCCCCGGCCACTACCCAGCTTGGGGTGTCTATGAGTGCACACCTATTTCTCCAGCTCCCCGGGCGCTTTCGGGCTGCTCACTGCACCACCTGGTAGGTGGTTGGGTTAAATGCAGAGACGAATTTCGTCTGTGTATGGGAACATACGCAGATGACAGGAATAGACATTATTATTATATTATTAAATGCTGACATAAGTGGAGCTCAGGAACTGTTTGGTTCCTCCTCAGCCTCTTGTTTAAGCAGCTACAAAAACAGTCATGTTGCCGAAATACGTATTTAAAGTAAATTAGTATTTCAGCCTGGCTGCGGTTATTGTTCTGCTGGCTAGTGAGCGCATGTGTGTTAACAGACATGCGACACAAACAGCGTGAGGATGCGTGGCCTTGTCTCTTTGAAAAACCATCCAGGAACTAAGCCAAAAAAAAAAAAAACTCGTAGCATACTGTATATGGCTTATTTAAACGCTAGAATAACCTAACCTGCAGTGTTTTACTTGCCTCAAATTATCTGCCTCAGCAGCACACACCAGGGCTGCCAACTTTTCAAAAAGCCAAAGAGTGAGAATCTTGTTTTTGTGTGTGTGTGGGGGGGTTGCGGCAGCGCGGCAACAGGGTTTGATTGTGCTGGTGAGCTTCACCTGCCCTCATCCTGTTGGCTACATCCTACAATAGAAATTGACTGAAAATGACTCCCTACACTCTACTTTATAGATCTGTGTCAGATTGAAAGACTATTTGATGTTTGAATATGTATGGAGGACCAAAACTGACATAATTAGAAATAAAAAGTAAAAAGAAATATATTAATGGACGAATAAATAACTAAAACATATAAAAACCAATAAATAACTTAAAATGCACCAATTTAATAAAAAAGGAAACCTTTCCTGGATCAGCTCTTCTCCTATTGGTCAACAGACAGGATAAAGCAGGATCCACGTGCAGATGTCTGTGCGGCCTCAGTTTAGTTTAAGGTTTAGTTTAAAACTAGCCTGGTTGATACCAGACCCATGTCCTTCACTTCGCTTTGGACTAGGGTCTGGCATCTCTGCCATAGACAACGATTTCTCCTGGAGATTTTTGAATGGACCAATCAGAGAACAGGAGGCAGAGTTTTGTTAGTTTAGCCTGACGAGGTCCAGGCTATCAGATAAATTGCTCAGAAACCACTCGGTGGATATTTTTTCTGCCACCAGTGTGTAATTATATGTCTTTAATTTACTGACTGTTGGCCTAGATGAAACATTTGAGATAAAATTCGATTTTTTATCATTTATTTTCGTAGCGCACCCGAGGCTGTTTGGAAAATATCAAACCGAAACTATTTAATATCCAGCAGATTTGACCATTTCGTGAATTGATTTAGGAACTGTTAAGCTCAGGAACACTTCTGATATAACGTCAGCTATGAACTATATTTTTTCTCAGCAGAGAAATAATAGTTTTTTACCTTGTTTTGATGAAAATTCGTTCGTGGCGGCAGCCATTTTGAATGACGACGTCAGTCGACATCGTTCAAAACTCCGCCTTCTGCTCTCTGATTGCTCAGGAACACTTCTGATATAACGTCAGCTATGAAATCTATTTTTTCTCAGCAGAGAAATAATAGTTTTTTACCTTGTTTTATTGAAAATTCCTTCGTGGCGGCAGCCATTTTGAATGACGACGTCAGTCGACGTCGTTCAAAACTCCGCCTTCTGTTCTCTGATTGGTCCGGTCAAAACCTACCGGAGACATCCTTGTGGATGGGAGAAATGCCAGACCCAGCAGTGAAGGGAAATGAGAATTGAGCGGAGCTGCGTAGGAATGGCGAGGGCCAGGCTAGTTTAAAACAAAAGCACAGGTGTTTTCCTGTTTGCTTTGTTTTAAACTAAACTTTAAAACTTTAAGTTCATATATTCATTTAAGTGAGATCGATAGGCGGATAGGTGCAGCGTCCGCAGTGAAGCGGGCGCTGTACCGGTCTGTCGTGGTGAAGAGAGAGCTGAGTCAAAAGGCAAAGCTCTCAATTTACCGATCGATCTACGTTCCCACCCTCATCTATGGTCATGAGCTTTGGGTTATGACCGAAAGAACAAGATCTCGGATACAAGCGGCTGAAATGAGTTTTCTCCGCAGGGTGGCTGGACTCTCCCTTAGAGATAGGGTGAGAAGCTCAGTCATCCGGGAGGGACTCGGAGTAGAGCCGCTGCTTCTCCACATCGAGAGGAGCCAGTTGAGGTGGCTCGGGCATCTGGTTAGGATGCCTCCTGGACGCCTCCCTGGTGAGGTGTTCCGGGCATGTCCCACCGGGAGGAGACCCAGAGGAAGACCCAGGATACGCTGGAGGGACTATGTTTCTCGGCTGGCCTGGGAACGCCTTGGGATTCCCCCAGAGGAGCTGCTCCAAGTGGCTGGGGAGAGGGAAGTCTGGGCCTCCCTACTTAGGCTGCTACCCCCGCGACCCGACCCCGGATAAGCGGAAGAAAATGGATGGATGGATGGATGGATATTCATTTAATGGTCTATTTATGTATTTCTGCTTTTATTTCTAATAATGTCAGTAAGTCCTCCATAAATGTTAGTATTTACCACCTTTTTGACTGTGTTTTAACTGTTACATTGTATGAAGAGCATTTTATGATGTAGGTTTAGTCAAAAATGACAAGAGAAAAGTTAGAGACATTCTTCATTTTCCAGTGGGTTTAGCAGAAAATGTACAAGCCCAAAACCAGAAAAGTTGGCACGTTGTGCAAATCGCAAATAAAAACAGAATACAATGACTTGCAAATCTTTTTCAACCCATATTCAACTGAATAGAATGCAAAGACAATATATTTAATGTTCGAACGGAGAAACTTTATTTTGTTTTGCAAATAACCATTAACTTAGAATTCAATGGCAGCAACACATTGCAAAAAAGTTGGCACAGGGACATATTTACCACTGTGTTACATCGCCTTTCCTTTTAACAACACTCAGTAAACGTTTGGGAACTGAGGAGACCAATTTTTGAAGCTTTTCAGGTGGAATTCTTCCCCATTCTTGCTTGATGTACAGCTTAAGTTGTTCAACAGTCCGGGGTCTCCGTTGTCGTATTTTACGTTTCATAATGCGCCACACATTTTCAATGGGGGACAGGTCTGGACTGCAGGCAGGCCAGGGGAGGACCCGCACTCTTTTGCTACGAAGCCACGCTGTTGTAACACGTGCAGAATGTGGCTTGGCATTGTCTTGCTGAAATAAGCTGGGGCGTCCATGAAAAAGACGTCGCTTGGATGGCAGCATATGTTGCTCCAAAACCTGTATGTACCTTTCAGCATTAATGGTGCCTTCACAGATGTGTAAGTTACCCATGCCTTGGGCACTAATGCACCCCCATACCATCACAGATGCTGGCTTTTGAACTTTGCGCCTATAACAGTCCTGATGGTTCTTTTCCTCTTTGGTCCGTAAGACACGACGTCCACAGTTTCCAAAGACAATTTGAAATGTGGACTCATCAGACCACAGAACACTTTTCCACTTTGCATCAGTCCATCTCAGATGAGCTCGGGCCCAGCAAAGCCGGCGGCGTTTCTGGATCTTGTTGATGAATGGCTTTTGCTTTGCATAGTAGAGCTTTAACTTGCACTTACAGATGTAGCGACGAACTGTAGTTACTGACAGTGGTTTTCTGAAGTATTCCTGAGCCCATGTGGTGATATCTTTTACACACTGATGTCGGTTTTTGATGCAGTACCGCCTGAGGGATCGAAGGTCACGGGCATTCAATGTTGGTTTTCGGCCTTGCCCCTTACGTGTAGTGATTTCTCCAGATTCTCTGAACCTTTTGATGATATTACGGACCGTAGATGGTGAAATTCCTAAATTCCTTGCAATAGCTCGTTGAGAAAAGTTGTTCTTGAACTGTTCGACAATTTGCCCACGCATTTGTTCACAGAGTGGTGACCCTCGCCCCATCCTTCTATGTGGATGACTGAGCATGTCAAGGAAGCTGCTTTTATACCCAATCATGGCACCCACCTGTTCCCAATTTGCATGTTCACCTGTGGGATATTCCAAATAAGTGTTTGATGAGCATTCCTCAAATTTCTCTGTCTTCTTTGTCACTTGTGCCAGCTTTTTTGAAACATGTTGCAGGCATCAAATTCCAAATGAGCTAATAATTGCAAAAAATAACAAAGTTTACCAGTTCGAACGTTAAGTATGTGGTCTTTGCAGTGTGTTCAATTGAATATAGGTTGAAAAAGATTTGCAAGTCATTGTATTCTGTTTTTATTTGCGATTTCCACAACGTGCCAACTTTTCTGGTTTTGGGCTTGTACATATCAACAGCAAAACAGCAACAAAACATATAAATACAGTGCCTAAATGGTAAGAAGAGTAGAAAACAATTGAATTTTAAGTGTTTTGAACTGTGTGTTCTTCACACAAAAAGCTGGGAACAGGTGGAATTCCTCAAGTGGTCAGAGGTATCAGTAATAATTGAGAGGCTATTTCTACTGTGTTCTTGGTGTTAAAAAATAAGCTTTACCTTATCTTTCCATATTCTCCATCATCTAGCAACTTGTTCAGCTTAGCCCTGGTGGTGAAGCCAATGTTCAGCTTTCTTCCTGCCAAACAAATAGAGCTAACATAAATACTGTGTTATGCTAATGATCAGAGACATATTGGACAAGAAGTCATGTGCTGTTGGGCTACTGGGAAAGTCCATCCATCCATCCATCCATCATCTTTACCCGTTTCTTCCATTTTGGGTCACGGGGGTCGCCGGTGCCCATATCCAGCAATCACAGTGCAAGGTGCGGGGTGCACCCTGGACAGGTCGCAAGTCCATCACAGGGCCACATATAGAGACAAACGAGACAAACAACCATTCACTCTCTCACTCACACCTAGGGACAATTTAGAGTTACCAATACCAATTTGGTCTGTGGGAAAGTCATTCTTAATAAAATTAATAAAACTTAGCAGGTTTCTCATCAGGAGGTGACACCATATCGGTCTTTTGCAGACACGTGACATTTTGCACTCCCGGTCGCCATTTTCCGGGGATACCCGTTCAGTTAAACAGAGGAAGTCCATGCCTTAGCTGCTACCTCGTAAGGATCAATGTTGTTAATTGAAGCTAACTTCACCATGTAACGTTCTCTGGCTTCAAGGTTGAGTTTCTCTCTATAAGGCTTCTGCTCATTTTTATATTTAGTTTGCTTTTTGCTGATGTTATTGTTCTGTATCGCACTGTGTTTAACATGGACTTCCTCTGTTTAAATGAACGGGTATCCCCGGAAAATGGCGACCGTAAGTGCAAAAAGATATGAGCCGTGACGTCACGTGCAAAAGACCGATTGGGTTCCCCCATACTCACTTGTAATATTAGGTATCAAAAATAATCATGAATGATTTTCCAACACTTACCTGGTAAAGGGTTTGCCTTTTCTTTAAAGGGAAAGTCACGAGCCTGTTCACAGCCCTGCAGGGCTGTTGGCAGCATGAATTCTTCGCACACAGCTTGCGAATGAATTTAAACATCTGCAACACAGACATTTACAAATGTAAGACAGTGGGTAAAATGTGTTGTACAAACTCCCGGGGCGTCGTCACTACACAAACAAAAGGAACCTGGAGTTTCCACAAACATTAAAAGAAACATTTCTAATAACTACTAGATAAACTTTTCTGCTAAACAAGAAAAATATTATAAATATGATACATTTTGATCAAATTAATTAAACAACAACCCTGTTACACGACACTGGTAGTGGTGCATTACCACCACGAACTGCTGAGGAAGTGGACAGAAACAATGCAAACAAACAAACAAACACATTAATTAATTAATCATTATTTTACAGGTTTGACTCGAACTTGATCTGATCTTAGTCTAAAAGAAAGATGAAAGGTGGTGGGCCGTGCATTATTATATATATTATATATCAAGGACTGCCAGGCCTTTAATTGTGTCCAGCATCAGAACAGCTGAAGTGAACAGGAGAGGACAAACATGTCTCCTGTTTCTGCAGATGTTCAGCTGACCAACATCTGGCTGCAGTGGAGAAACGTTCAGGAAGTAGAAACTAATTCTCTCCTGGACTCTGTGTCTGTTTGAAGCTCAGCAACGTTCTTCAGAGTCTCCCACTCTGAGTGCAGCCTCTCAAACGTTGGTTCTGCTGAGTTCTGTCCACAGAACCTGCTCCACATCTCAGGTCCAGATGGTCCACTCAGCTGCAGTTTTAGCTAAGCGTTTTAGCATCCGTAGCTTTTAGCAACGGCAGGTTTTGTTCATTCAAGCGAACAGAGCTAACAGCTAGCAAATAAACAAAACAGAACCGATTACTGTACCTTCAACTTCCAACTGAATGTCCAGTCGTCGTCCAGAGTCAGACCAGTCGACGTCTAATAAAAAGCAAGTTTTACGAGCGCTCCGAGACAACAACAGTTTCTTGTCCAACAGTTGAAAAGGAAATGGCTACATTTGAACGAAGCGCGCGCGAAGCAAGAGGCGTTGATTGGTTGAATATGATCACATGATACTTCCTGCGATAAACAAGAGTGGCGTTGATTGGTTAGGACAAAGTTCACATGCAACCTGACAAGCAAGAGTGGCGTTGATTGGTTGGAACGTATATGATCACGTTCTACCCCCAATCCAGTCATAACGCATGAAGACCACAACAGAAAAATGGCAGAAAGCAGTACTTCACGTTTCACGTACGCCTGGATAATAATGATGATAATAATAATACCCTGATGCATGCTCAATAATAATAATAACAATATACTATATATATATATATATATATATATATATATATATATATATATATATATATATATATATATATATATATATATATATATATATATATATATATATATATATATACAGTATATACAACAATATAA
The DNA here is from genome assembly GCA_038048925.1 of Garcialebias charrua. Classification (NCBI taxonomy): domain Eukaryota; kingdom Metazoa; phylum Chordata; class Actinopteri; order Cyprinodontiformes; family Rivulidae; genus Garcialebias; species Garcialebias charrua. The sequence continues at coordinate 78,746 of JBBPBX010002099.1, read as the reverse complement.
AAAAAACTGACAAAACGTTTAAAACAGAAGTACTAAAAATAAACCAGTGTGAAAATACTTTGTGTAAAATATCTTGGCCAAAAGTTTAAACAGAAGTATAGATTAAGTATACTTAGACTTTTAGTTTATTTTTAGTATAAGTCAAGTATTGTGTAAAATAAACTTGGCTAAGTATACTTTTGATAAGTACCTAAAAAGTAAACTGAAAGTATACTCTTATTTTTTTAGTTTAAAATTAGTGTACTTTAAGTATACTTGCATATACTACTTTTTGGTAAGGGTAACTTAACACAATTTATTAACAATAAGTAAACAAACACATTTTAAACACCCTTTACATTCAATGTTCAGTAAATGATTCACTAAAATTGGGCTGCTAAGCCACCACAACTTCTAAAGAAACAAACTAAAAAAAAACTTTAAACCCCAAAGATGCTTAACTACTCCACACAAAACAATTACCCACATATACATAAACATTTACAATAAATAAATATATACAGTTCACCATTCGACCGGGGTGCACTCGCGCCACATTCCAGCGACAAGCAGCTGGTTGCACCAACGTCACACTCCACGCGCCGCTGTAAGGGAAACAGCTGACGACACCACGGTCAGGGAAACAGCTGACGACACCACGGTCCGTGTTTCAATCACTCGTGCAGAGCTTCCCCCAAACGGACTCGCCAGGAACCCAGAGCGGACCCCGGAAGACAAAGCAGCAGTCTCCGGAAACAGAGCAGCAGTGGTCCCGATGTGGGTGGGGGGGGACCTAAAGAAAGTTAATTAATAACTACTCTTCATATAGCTGCCACAAATAGAGCTTACAAGGCCAATAGTTTCCTTACCTGCCGGCTTCACAACCACATACCGTAAAAACCGGTCTATAATACTGTACGCAGTATTTTTGCTCATTTGATTGTCCAGCGTATTAAACACCGAAGAGTATTATTTATGGATTTTTTCCCATATTTTTAGACTCATTTTTCGCTCTGATTCTTCGTTTTTCATTTTTGGCGAAAATGGTGCAGTACCAGTTTCGGCCGCTATACGGGCGCTGTAGGCAGCAGCCAGCAGAGGACTCAGAGAGTGAAGAGGAAGAGGGGCCACTTCCAGAAGTTTCTACTTGCTGTGTCCGAAAAAAGACTCCTTTGGTCGGACTGATGACTCTGTCGCTGCCCGCTCCCTGCTGTGGATGTAGCTGTTTTTGTTTGCAAGATACCACTCATAAACCACACCGCGGATTTTTAAATCCAGCTGATTTCACATTTGGTTCAGCTCAGGAGCCCGTCTGCTATAGTGAGGTAAGAAATATATTTTTAAGCGTTTATTTAGCTAAATTTAAAAGAAGAAAGTGTCCGGTTTGACCCGCCTGGCGCCTGCATAAAAGTCAGCGAACTTTTTTTTAAAAATCCAGCTGATTTGAACATTTCGTTAAACTCAGGAGTACGTCTACTATTAAGTCAGCTAAGAAATATATTTTTTAAGCGTTTATTTAGCTAAATTTAAAGAAAGAAAGCGTCCGGTTTGACCCGCCTGGCGCCTGCCTAAAATTCAGCGAACTTTTTTTTAAAAATCCAGCTGATTTGAACATTTCGTTAAGCTCAGAAGCACGTCTGCTATGAAGTCAGCTAAGAAATATATTTTTTCTCGCAAAGAAATAATTGTTTTACCGTGTTTCCTTGTGAAGATCTTCGTACTCGCTTGCTTCTGTCGCCGCCATCTTGATTAGGGCAAATGAGGCGTTGACGCGTCGCGTGGTGATGACGCGTATTAAACACCGGGGCGTATTGTGTACGTTTTTTTCTTGTTTATTGTTAATAATTGGACAAAGCGTATTAAACACCGGAGCGTATTTTCCTCCGGTGAATACGGTACACACACCCTCGTAGCATGAAGGAGCGGAGAAGCGCAGCACCGCGGCCGTTTTACCTATAACAACACCTCCATTTAGGGTTTCTGTTCGATATTGCTTTAGTGCAGCGAGAGACAACACTTACCCCGTAAAGGAATCAATACCGGCTCGCACCACACTCAGCGATGGGTTACCTTGCACGGCCAACACCCACGGCCACCAGCCACGCAGCGGGAGCACGAAGACGATCTTTCCCACTGAATGCGGAAGCTGGTTATATACCACGCCCACCGCCAACCAGCCCTACGCACCTGAGATTTATTTAGGTAATTATTCGCCTTCTTATACCACCACATTCTACCCCCTCCTCTTGTATCGGCGACCCGACAATCTATTAAAAACTTATCTCGGCTCCAAAACAAGTTGATACAGCTAGCAAGGAGGCGGAAGAACCTCCTGAAAGGAGGTCTCTTGCCGATCTTGGGAGATGGTGCACGTTAGAATGCTGTCCAGCATTGGCACGTTTAGAGCGCCGTAGCACCATTGGGTCAGCACAGCCGGTAGGGGGAACAAGCACAGCTTCAGAATGTCCAGTAGGTACTACTGGTCCAGATGGAGCCCCCGGCTCTCGGGACGCAGCCCCGGAGCCAAGATGGTGTAGTGGTTAGGGCGTTTGACTTGGGACCCGAAGGACGCGGGTTCGCGTCCCGGCCACTACACATCCTGGGGTGTCTATGAGTGCACACCTAATTCTCCAGCTCCCCGAGCGCCCTCTGGCTGCTCACTGCACCACCTGGGGTGGTTGGGTTAAATGCAGAGACGAATTTCGTCTGTGTATGGGAAACATACGCAGATGACAGACAAACACATTATTATTATTGTGTGTCACTTGGGGGAAAGGCAGAAGCAACCACCAGGGGTTGCTGTTCGCAAACAAACAGATCATAATCATCGGGCTCATCATCCTCAGACAAACCCACTTCTACAGGAGGCAATTCAGAGAGAGGAATGGAATCAGGAGGAGCAACACCAACCACAGGTTTTAACATGGTGCGATGCACCTGTCTTGTTTTAGACGGGTCATCCATGGGGGCGATGGTGTAAACAGAGCCACCTGCTTTTGGTGCCCTCATTACTCTATATTTATCGGATCTCCATCGATCCCTGGTTTTATGAGGCCCCCTAGCCGTAAAGTCACGCAAAAACACCAACTGCCCTTCCTCTAAGGGCAGAGGTTTTACATGATCGTCCTGGGCATGCCTTCGGCGATCTGCAGCTTGTCTCAGATGTGCTTTAGCCCCCTCAAAGGCTACCTGCAGACGAGCTTGATGCTCCTGAACCCACTCATGAACCGAACCACCAACTGGACTCTCAACTCTACCCAACAGGAAATCCAAGGGCAATCTAGGTTCTTGACCAAACATCAAAAGGAAAGGCGACGCTCCAGTAGACTGATGAGGGGTCGTGTTATAACAGTAAAGAACCTGAGGCAAACAAGTATGCCAATCTCTCTTCCGAGACACAGGCAGCGTCCTTAACAGGTTATGCAGCGTCCGATTGAAGCGCTCACATTGACCATTTCCCTCTGGATGGTAGGGAGTGGTACGGGATTTCACAATGCCGTATAAACTGCACAACTGCTGAATAAACAGGCTCTCAAAATTACGACCCTGGTCAGAGTGCAACCGAGTAGGGACACAAAATTTATAAAACCATTCGGATACCAGCACCCTAGCCACTGTGGTAGCTCGCTGATCTTGTGTGGGGACAGCTGTTCGCGCAATTTATGGGGAACCTTGTACAGGAACCATATAGGTCTCGGCCAACGTATCTCTGTACGTTTACCACGTTCTGCGTAATGCAGGTGTGTCACAACTGTCGGCGCCGTCGCAGGCGTGTCCCTGTCGATGTGATGTATGTCTACCCACTTCATGAAAGAAGAGGTGCTCTTTGAGTCTGTAAGAACTATGTCATTTCTGAGTAGTTCTAAATTCAAATGCTCTCGAACCAAGGTTTCATCGAAAGCTTGGTTGATGGCTGAATAATCTGTCCCAGAGGACAGTACAGCGTTCTCGGCGTGTGATCCTTGGATCTGTACACCGTCTTCTACCTGAGGTAGGAAGTGTGAGTCTGCCCCCCTTTTGTTTGAGGAGGGGTCCTCAAAATCTGTAACAATGAAGTCCAAGTGACTGTCAGCGTGTAGTAGACTGTCACCTTGTGGGCTCAGATGTCCTTGAACCAAGACTTCACTGAAAACTTGGCTGTATGCCGAATTACCTGTCCCACAGGACAGTACAGCGTCCTCGGTGTGTGATCCTTGGATCTGTACACCGTCTTCTACCTGTGGTAGGAAGTGAGAGTGTGCCCCCCTTTTGTTTAAGGAGGGGTCCTCAAAATCAGTAACAATGAAGTCCCAGTGACTGTCAGAGTGTTGCAGACTGTCACTTTCTGGACTCAGATGCCCTTGAACCAAGACTTCACTGCAAGCTTGGCCGTATGCCGAATTACCCGTCCCATAGGACAGTACAGCGTCATCGGTGTGGGACCCTCGGATCTCCACACCTTCCTCTACCGGTGGTAGGTAGTGCTCAGTGAGTGCTGAAGGTGTCAGCTCGCAGAGGAGGTCCTCATGATGGGCCAGAGACTGGTCCACCTGTTGAGTCTCCTCTGTCTCACCCGTAGTTGAAGGTTCACTTACCGGGCCTGTGGTCTCGGTTGGGGAATCCCATGTGACCTCAGCGGTACCTGTTGTTAGACAGTCAGTGTCCTGACCTTGGGGAGGTACCACGATTGGCAACGGACTGCTCACTGTGGCCCACAATGTCTGATTGCCATAATTTATAATCGCTTCAAAGCGATTTATAAAATCTTGGCCAACCACAAATGGAGTCTGGAGTGAGTCAAGTTCAGACACATATACCGGTGGTATAGTGACATTTCGCCAATCTGCATGTGAACCATGGCTATTAGGGTTGTTCTCGTCTTTGCGAGGCCTTGTTGCTCACCATAAGTGTATTTCACAAAGGGTATTTGCCTGCCAACATCGTTAGCGGCGGTCCTTAGCTCCTCAAACAGTTCGGCAGACATGATAGACACGTCTGAGCCGCAAACCAGGAGAGCTTCTTGCTCTAGGACCCCTTCCAATGTGAGTGGGAGGTAAGCTCTCTTAGCTTTACCCCTTCTTACAAAGTGACACAGAAACCGTTCAGGTTTTTCCACACGTGTCTGTGTACGTGTGACTCTGTCTGTGTAATCGTCGTCGCTGTCAGCATCATGATGGCTGTCTGCCTCATGACCTTCAGGATGTGGATTTTCAGCAATTTGTTTGCTGTCAGCATCTGGACTTTCAGTACGCTGATCATCAGCAATTTGTTTGCTGTCAGCATTTATGTCAGTGTTGACGTTGTTGATGTCAACTGTGTGCACTGAGTTGTTGCAAAAGGCAGTGCTGCGCGTCGCTTCGTCAGGTTGAACAACGTTGTTTGTGTTATCATCAAGGACAACGTCATACGTTGTGTCAGCTTGGTCAACCACTGTAACATTTAAATCATTTGACCAACAACTCACAACCTCAGTCACGTTCTCGCGCGGAGGCGCTGTTTCCATAATCTGGAGCATGTGTGACTCATTGCATGTCTCAAACTGTGCAGTTCGAGGGGCAGGGGCAGGAGGGCCGCTTTTCGTGGGTACATGTTGGGACAGACCATTTTTCAATGGTTCACGGTGTCCATGCAACCGCCTTCGAATCTCACCCATTGTGAGATCCATGAGAGAACTCTGTTGGTTCGATCCGAACCATCTGTGTTCATCTAGAGAGCGAACACCTGCTTCGTGTGGTTCTCTGCTCATCTCAAGGTTTTTAACCTGAGGGGCAGGGGCAGAAGAACCTCCTGTGGACCGATCTGAGTCACTGGTCCAGCTGGAACTGGTCTGTTGTTTGTTATCATGAGGGACCTGTTCACTTTGCACTCTGAAGGAGAGGGAACCTCTTCTAACGTCTGCGAGTGGGATGTGACCTTTTGACCTGTACCAACCTCTGATGGTATCCTAGGTTGTATTTCGGCCTCAAAAACTGACGCAGCATATTGTCTTATCACTTCCATGGAATCTTTTTCGCAATCAACCTTGAAATGAACACATTTCATTTGAAAAGGCATAAGATTCATAATGAAAAGACGTTTAAACTCCATATTTTCCTCTAAACCAGGGACAGGTTTGCCCCCGGAGTAGACCGAGATTAGCCTGTCGTAGAATGACAGGGGATTTTCCCACTTATCCTGACGGACGTTCCATGCAGCCAGGTAATTAGCATACGATGAGGCAGATTCCCCCACTTTGCGGGAAGCACGGGCAGGAAACCCAAGGCCCCCATTCATCCATCTAGGATACACAGAGCAAGAGGCCCCCTCAGGTGGTTCACCTGTTTGAACGTCCATCTTAGTACTGATTTTCTGTGAAAAATCAAGTAAAGCGGGTCTCATTTCGCAGCTTGCAAATATGCAAAGTGTATGAGCTGCTCAGAAAACATCCAAGATGTTAAAGAAATAAAACTCAATGATGTTTATGAATTTGTCGACCTGTGACAAGGTCAAACAAAAACGGCTGTCGTTTGTGTGATTTTGTGAAAATCAAGACAAAAGAAGCCTCATGTGTGTCATTTTAAACTTGCAGTCTAAAAACAGGGACAGAGAGCTAGTTGTGCACAGAATTGATGACAAAGGTGTCAAATTTTATCAACAACAGACATGTCTGTATGAAATCTGTGCAACTGATCTGCCATCAACATTTGATTATATGTGAAAATCAAATGAAAAGTGTGCTGTGAGGACAATATTTCAAAATGTTACCCGTTTAAAACAGGAACATTCAACATGTACACATTACAGGAAGACTGCGTCTTCTCTAGTAACCAGCAGGGGGCACAGCGCTGGAAGTGAGTTTATCACAGCGACTGTAATTTCTCTATCTGACCGCTATAGAGGCGCTGTTATCACCAGTGAGCGCAGCCGTAGCTTTCAGCCCACACAGACATCCAACACGGATGAAAAGCATCAATCAGACAGATCTAAAGCGTAACGTGATAAGCTCTAGAACCCAGGCTCACAAAACGAAATCATGTGAGCAAAATCGGTTGACTGTGAAACCCTTTAAACTGCGTTTAAAAGAAATAAGGTCGGTCCTCATAAAACCGGCAAAATCGGTGTCACGTGACCTGGTCACATGGCGATCGGCAGTTTTTCAGAGCAACCGGCTCTGTCCACCCACTAAAATCTCAAAAACACCGCGATTAAACAGTCTTTTCAAAGACAGTAATGGACAAACAAGCACGGAAACTCGTCTGGGACAAGCAGCAAGTGACGAGGAGCGGGGCTTCACCCACTGCGCATGCGTCAACACATACAGCGTAATCGACCAATCACAGCGAAGACAGAACTGTAGTTCTAAAACCCAAGTGTTCATGGGAAATTGTGTTCTCCAAACCTAACGCCGCCCACAAGCGACGTGCCGTTCGAGCGGTGCGTTCACGGACCTGCGGTCTTTTGAACTCCAGCGAGGAACGGACTTTTTAACGTCCTAAAACAGTCATAAATATCGCAAAACACCGCGGTTAAGCCAGTCTTCGACGATATCACGTGCATAGAACTCAAACAAAACAAATAAACTGTTAGAAATGTGTGCAAAAATGAATCTGACAACCAGAGTCTACAGAAACCAACGTTCTTGAACGCGACACACAATGGACCAATCACAGCGTTTTAAGCAGCCATCTTGTCTCGGTACCGTTAGCTTATAGCTCGACCCAAGGTTCTAGACTCTTCCTTCACAAAATAAACGTATTTTTACACCGCAGAAAATACCGTCAATGAGCTAAAACACAACCAGGCTAACTCCCCCGCCTTCCAAAGAAGGCAGCACACTAACTGTGTACAACAGCGGACTTTACGTCAAACGGAACCGGAATACATCCGGTCCGAGCGGAGTGGGTTTTCCCGAACCTCGGCTAACAACACGTTGTGACAGATTAGGTAAAATGGAGCAGCAAATGTGTGAAACAGACCTTCAACAATAAATCGCAGATGTAATAGAATGAAACAGTGGTGACACGGCGGTCACAAAATGAACAATGCATGCAGCGTGCGACACGTAATGAAACGTCTCACAAAAACAAACACTCATTCATCCGCAGCTCCAAAACATACGTCGGAATGTGAAAGAAAAATAATTTTAACGGGAAAATAATCCAGACAATGCCACGATTAGCAACTCCCGGACACTCACCAGCCAAAACTATTCAAAAGCCCAAAACCAGGATGCAAACTAATGCCAACATCCGTAACAATAAGCCACAAAAACAACTTATCAATTTAATCTCTCAGAAGACCCGTACGCGGCCACCAATAAATGTAACAATATAGGAGTTATTAGTCAGTTTACTGACTTACCTATAGTTTAGACGTGCAAGTCTGAGCAGACTTTATCTGCACAAACTTGCCACCAAGTTCACGGGGTCTCAACTTTTTCAGATTAAATCAACAAATCTAACGATGTGATTAGCCAGAAATGTAATTTCACGCTTAGACTTCAATTTATATTGGTCTACCAAAAAATAGACCTTTTATTGAAACTATCACAAGAATTACATTAAACATTTGTATCGATATTAGCTCTGATTTAATAACTACGTTGACAAGAATTCAAATTAAAACAAACAGACAATTAAAACTTAACTGTTGGCACATTACTTGACAGATTAATAGCTTATGAAAAATAAGAAATAGGAGGAAGGAGTTCTGGAGCTAAGTTAAGCTAAAGTTGTTTACTTTGAACCAGACTGGGTGACACCGTTTCCCCCACACGAGCAGACTGGCTGGGCTCCCGCACGTTCAAACACACCACGGCTCGTTACCTGTTGGAGGTTCGTCTCTTGGAGACAAGAGTGGAGAAGTTTGTGGACACACACGTGGATGGGTTTGTCCAGTGGCCGTCCAGTTGGACTTCAGCGTGAGTGTGCTGATTCACGATACGAGGAACTCGCCTCCCTCGGCAGGGACCAACGGTCGAGCGCACAGACTGACTTTCAAAATAAAACTTTAGAAAACAAATTCTTCCAGAAGAGTGACAGAATCACAGTAAGGCTTTACTATGATCCTAGCGGAGACGTGGGTCGTTGACATATGACCGGGCCGACTCCAGCTTTCCCAGGGAAGAGAAACAGTTGCAAGTAGTTCTCCTCCAAAAACTAAAGGCAAATGCAGGAAGTGCCCATTTATAGGGAGGCGGGATCTGAACCACCTCCTGGATAACTATTGGCTGGTTATAACAAAATAAAAGATGGAAGTTTAATTCCATAGGCCGAAAGTCTCTTGACGGACACCAGGAAAACTGTTTACATAAAATCGGCCAGATGGCCTGCCTGTGAACACAGCTAATGTTATGTCTACTTTCACAGACAAAACAGAGAAGGAAGCTGAACAGCTAACAGTTTACCCTGAACTGTGTCTTAGCGACAGAGTCTTGCTTGCTTTTGCAGAAATAAAACCAGCAGAAGGTCAAAGCTCATGAAAGTAACAGATCATCATTAAAAATGACAAAAATATACTGTAGATCAATTCTGAATTAACACACATTAAAGAGAAAGTTCAATCTGATTAATTAGTGTCCATTAATTCATAATAATTGTAAAAATATATAAGTGTCCATCTGTCTCCTTGAGGGCTTCAAGAAGGTGTAACACTTAGAGTTTCAGAGAGATGTGGAGAGGTGTACTTGAAGGTCAAGACAAAGGCCTATATCACTACATATATATATATATATATATATATATATATTATTTATTTATTTTTCTCTTACCCCCCTGGTTGCCTGGCGGACATTCTGGGGGTGGGCCGTCAGGGGTTGTCCTGGGATGTGGGGGTGTTAGGGGCCTGGGGGTTTGCCATGGGAGGGGCTAGTGGTGCGCTCCCCCTGGGGCTGCTTGGGCTCGGGTGTCCTGTCCTGTCTGTAGGGCACGGGTTGGGCCGGATCTTGGATGTCTGCTACTCTCCACCCCAGAATGAATGGGCCTACCTCCTGGGTTTGGATGTGGGTTGCCCCATGTAGGGGGTAGGTATGTCTTGGACCTAGGGGGTATCGAGTGTGCATCGGGATTATGAATGGAACGTGTCGTTATTGTTTGACTTTCTGTGAGTGATGGTGAGGGTGGGTCTGAATGAGTGTGTCTGTGTATTAATGTTTAAGTGCCAGGCTGGGACTTGGACTGCCTCCTCTCTGATACATCTGAGGCTACTTAGTGTTGCGCTCCTGCCACGTGGCCCCCTGGTGGGTGTTCCTTTGCCTGCGGGCGTGCTTGGGGCCCTCACTATCTGGGGTTGGGCGCTTGGGCGTTTGTCGGCTCGGCCTGGTGGCTGCCTGGTGGGGCTCGTGTCCTCTGGTCCTGTCGGGTCTGGGCCTGAGGGGTGGGCGTCCCCGGTGCCCGGGCCTCGGTGACCGGCCCTGGGGCTACGTCGGTGCAGCGGGCTCCGGCGGGGGCCTGTGAATTTGTCGCGGTTGACCCCGGGGGGTCATTGTATGTGGTCGCTGGTGGGGTTCGTCCGGTTCTTCCCCTTGGTCGGATCTGGGGAGTGGGCGAGTGGCTCGTCCTGTTCGGGTGGCCCTGGGGACTCTGGGCTCGGGGTCCTTCCTGGGGTCTTGGGCTTTGATCGCTCCTTCGTCTGCCTCGGGCTTTGGGGGGACGGATCTCTGATGCTTCACAGTCGCTACTAAATGTTCTATTGGAGGAACCTTATTCACTTATGCATGCTCACAACCACACACAAATGGATGCAGGGATGTATATGTAGATATATGCAGATATGTAGATGGGTATATGAATGAATATAAATGTATATGTATGTATACTGTATATATATTTGTAGGTATGGGTATGTGTATTTATAGAAATCTACTGCAAGGTCATGAATATTATTAGTCTTTATGCATGTATGTTTCGTTGCTGTGTTCTGTCATGTGCTTTGCAGGATTGCGGACGGAGGTTGGGTGTGTTTGCCTTGTGCTCTTTTTGTGGATAATTGTTGTTTTGTTGTCTTACTTTCTCTTTTCTTTCTCTCTATAAAAAATACATATTGGAGTGAGAGGATGGCTATAAGGTGAGAAGGGAGGCCATCTATAAATGGAAAAAAAAAATTAAAAATGGTAAATGGAGCTTATTTATATAGCGCTTTCCAGCCCCCTGTGAGGAGCCCCAAAGCGCTTTACAATACCAGCCATCCACCCATTCATTCAGACATTCATACACCGGTAGTGGTAGCCTGCCTTGCAAGGCGCCATCCAGACCTACCGGGAGCAACTCGGGGTTAAGTGTCTTGCCCAGGGACACAACGACACATGGTGGGCGGATGCGGGATTCGAACCTCCAACCTTCTGATCAGGGGTCGACTGCCATTACCACTACACCACGGCCGCCCCTATATATATATAATAATAGTACATCTTTGAATGCACATTATACACACACACACATTCTGACTTTAAAGAACTACAATATTTATACATTTATTTATATTTTGACATGCTAAGACAATTTTTTTAAACAAGGACAAAGAAAATGATTTCGAATCAGACATGTTAAAAAAAAAATTGATTTTCTGACAAAGATGGCCCTGTGTTGAGGAAACTGTAGTAAAAAATGTGGCTAATTGTTTATTGTTGCTGTGTTCATCTGTGACCATTTGCTCATATAGACTCATGTTCGTGCGGCTGTCTGTTTGTAATGATTTTGTTTTTCTATTACATTAGTGCTTAGTGTATTTCTAGTTGATGTTTTTCTTAGTTAATCCTAGATGTTATTACTGTTTTTCTCTTACATTTTGTTGTTGAATGTAACTGGGACCCTGTGTACATAATCTCATTTCATCACATGTACCACATGCGGTGCAAATGACAATAAAGATTCTCTGACTCTGACTCTGACTCTGACCAAACTATTAGCACGGACTGGTCTGTGCTTTTTGTCCCATATGCAAGCATAATAAGCAACTGGCCCAGACAACATCCCCGGGAAGGTGCTGAAAGACTGTGCCCATCAGCTCTGCGAGGTGCTGGCCGACATCTTTTAACTCCTCACTCACTCTGGCAGCAGTTCCCACCTGCCTGAAGACTGCCACCATCATCCCAGTCCCAAAGAGCTCTACAGTGACTGGTCTGAATGACTCTCGGCCGGTGGCCCTCACCCCGATAGTCGCTAAATGCTTTGAAATACTGGCTTTGACCCACATCAAAACAACAATCTACATCAGTGAGGACCCTCATCAGTACGCATACCGCAAGTATTGATCAACAGAAGACGTCATCTCTGTGTCCACACTGCTCTCACCCACCTGGAGCAGAAGGACTCCCACGTCTGTATGTTCTTTGTGGACTTCACGTCTGCCTTCAACGCCATGATCCCCCAAACCCCGATGGACGTCAAATTTAGCAAACTGCTCCAGCAAACTTGTTGGTTCTTTTAATGTGTAATACTGTAAACATTAGCAAAAAGCTAAAAAGAGCTAACGCCAAAAATACACTACATGCGTTGCAGCTCCGCCCCGCTCCGGTCCGACCTCCGCAGCAAATACGCACCCATTATAATCAATGACAGAATTTACACTGGCTCCACACGGCGGCGGTGAGCTGCGGAGAGCGGACGGCAGTCCGTCAAAATTAGAAATTTTTCTATTTCTGCCGGATGACGGAGCTGTGCCGGAGTCAACTTTTGAAGATTACGTCGCACCAACAGGAAAAGGAACGAGCACAACTTCCGTATTTACAAAATAAAATCACCACAGGCGGACTAATCCTAGCTCTATACGGATTTATTTGTACAAAAATGCTGTCAAACTATCATTTATGACTATTCTATGACTAAACTATTATATTTATGACTATGACTACGCCTAATAACGCAATACAAGAAATAAATAAATAAAAAAGTATTTTATTCTGAAATGTAAACATCACTTCCTGTTGCTCAAACCATGTAGCTCATTTACGAGAGAAGATCAAGGCAGCAGTCTCTCTACAGTTGTTCTCCATCTTCCACCGAATGAATTGTTTTGTTCTGACTTACTTATTTATCACTTGATTTATCGCGCGATCTCGCACGTGTCTCGGAGCGGCGCATCCAGGCGGACCTGAGCGGAGCGCAGGCAGTGGAAATTGGACTCGCTCAGCTGCGACCTGCGGACCGGAGCGGGGCGGAGCCGCGTGCAGTGTATTTTTGGGGTAAATGTTATCTCAAAGCCAAAGGTATCGCAACGTTGGCTTAAATCAGTGGTCCCCAAACTGCGGCCCGCGGGCCGGATGCGGCCCTCCTCCACATTTGGTCCGGCCCCCAGAACAATACCAGAGAACATTTAGATTTTTTTCATATGTGTATTTGTATTTGATAATAAAGTTGGATGTTTGCAATAAAATGTTTCTTAGTTATGAACTACAGTATTTTGAACTATTGTTCCGCATTTAATTTATTGTGTCAACGTTTGGGGAAAAACCCTGACACATCCAAAACGTGACATTCTGTACTACCCTTTTGCGGTCTGTGCCCCTATCTGGCAACCCTCAGGAAAAAAATCCTAAACCCGCCCCTCTCAAAGACTGAACTGAATAATGGTGAAAAGATTAGGTAAGATAAAAATTGATTCAGAATGCAGGGCATTTAAGCTGCAGTGGACAAATGATTATTTTTTTGTTCAATGCAAAGAAAAGGCTGTCTGTCTCATCTGTAAAGAGGCAGTGGCGGCATTCAAAGAATACAATCTGCGGCGACACTATGAATCCCGTCACAAAGACAAGTATGATAGCTTGCGTGGCCTAACATGCTAATGCGGAAGGGCTAACGCTAATGCGCGCAGCCTTTTGGATGGACACCGCGGAGAAACGACTCCCAATAAGTTATTCACTACTAATTAACTATTTATTATTGTTCCAACATCTGGGAAGAACCCAGAGAGGGTTATTTGATTGTGCTTTCTGGAAAACAATACATGTTTACATTTAGGCACTCCTGCAATCGTCACACTTTGTCCTATTACAAACTGACTCCGGCCCCCCAACAGAGAAGGGAAAAGTTATGTGGCCCTCACAGGAAAAAGTTTGGGGACCCCTGGCTTAAATCCTAAAGTAGCAAAAAGTTGGCTAATAAACTGAAAAGCTTAGCTAGAAACTAAAAGTAGAAGCATGGTAGATAAAGTGTCAAAAGAAAATGTCCTGATATGCTGGTGAAGATTCTCAGTCATCTAGGACATGATAAAAACAAAAAAGGCGTTCAATAAAGCAACAACTAGACTTTGGCCCTGTTTACACGGACACTGTGTGGGGGAAACGGATGTTTTGGGTATGTTAATTAGGTGAAAAGTTTTGCGTTGACACGGGCGAATTCTGTGGATACAAATCTCTGCCCCCCACCCCCCGTCCTCATGATTTCACTGTAGTTACCATGCTGGGCCATTAGATGGCGCTGTGATTTTTGGAACCTTCACTACTGCGCGTGCGTGCTGCCAGAGGTAAACAGAGCAGACGAGGCAGCCTGCCTCATCTGTTTTCCTCTCTGGCTAAAATTCAGCTACTACAAGTTGTTGTCAACAAGTTAACAACAAGTTAAAGCTGGATTTTGGATAAGAGTCAACAGATTTGACACCAAGTGGGACCTCTTCATCTAACAAGCTGCACACCAGTTGCTGACTGGACCGGAACCGCGTCAACATGTCTGACTTTAGTCCGTGAGAATCAGCTGATTTCCAGCAGCGCTACAAGGTAAACAATGTTCTTAATAATGTTTCCTTGTGTTTAGTTCGATCACAGAACAACCAACTGAGGTTTTATTTTTTTCCTGCGAGGTCGAAGCTGTTCCACGAAGCGGACCGGCGGTTCGGATCTGGGTCCAGTTTCCACCAGGATGAAAACAACAGAGTCCAGTTCATTAAAGTTCGGTTAACGTGTTTTTAAAAGTGTTCAATTTAATTCTCAGTGTTTGTGACATGAGTTTGTGGTGTTGAATAAACAAATAAATTAAAAATCAACCTGGTGTCTTCATTTTCAGCAGCATGTTAGGCATGACGTAACGAGTCCAGATAGCTTCATTTAGCTCAGATAAATTTAAATATCTCCCACGCTAACATAAATACTGTTTATTATTGTTAAACTGTTAATATATAGCACATTTAGTATGTTATAGTGCAGCGTGACACGTGAAATGTCCGACTGCCTCGTTAACAGACAACTGGATCCAGGCAGCTGCTCTCTTCCAACACAGATGCAGGTAAGGTGTAGAATAATTAAATATGAGAATCAAAATATATTCCATCAGCTATAGTTCAGAAAGTGGTGCGTGTGTCCACTGTCCAGTCCACCGCCATTGTTAAAATGCCGGCTGTCTGCGCGTGCGTGCTGCGTGCATGTGTTCAAACAAAAGCTCCACGGGAGATGTTTACATTATCAACGGGGGGTCTGCGAAAAAGTTCCACCTTTTTTTTTTTTTTCCATTTATAGATGGCCTCCCTTCACACCTTTTAGCCATCCTCTCACTCCAATATATATATATATTATATATTTATTATATATATATATATATATATATATATATATATTTTTTTTTTTTTTTTAAGAGAGAAAGAAAGAAAAGAGAAAGTAAGACAACAAATCAACAATTATCAACCAAAAGAGCACAAGGCAAACACACCCAACCTCCGTCCACAATCCTGCAAAGCACATGACAGAACACAACAATGGAACATACATGCATAAAGACTAATAATATTCATGAGCTTGCAGTAGAATTCTATAAATACACATACCCATATCTACAAATATATATATACAGTAGTATACATACATATACTTTTATATTCATTTATATATATACCCATCTACATATCTACAAATATATATATACAGTAGTATACATACATATACTTTTATATTCATTTATATACCCATCTACATATCTGCATATATCTATATATACATCCCTGCATCCATTTGTGTGTGGTTGTGAGCATGCATAAGTGTATAAGGTTCCTCCAATAGAACATTTAGTAGCGACTGTGAAGCATCAGAGATCCGTCCCCCCAAAGCCCGAGGCAGACGAAGGAGCGATCAAAGCCCAAGACCCCAGGAAGGACCCCGAGCCCAGAGTCCCCAGGACTGCCCGAACAGGACGAGCCACTAGCCCACTCCCCAGATCCTACCAAGGGGAAGAACCGGACGAACCCCTACCAGCGACCACATACAATGACCCCCCGGTGTCGCCCGCGACAAATTCACAGGCCCCCGCCGGAGCCCGCTGCACCGACGTAGCCCCAGGGCCGGTCACCGAGGCCCGGGCACCGGGGACGCCCACCCCTCAGGCCCAGACCCGACCGAAAAAGTTCCACCTTGAGAGCAGGTTCAGAAAAGTATCGGAGTCAAAGAGGGGGGCCAGCAACGTTGTGTAGGCGATAAGCAAAGTCGCAAAGAGAAAGTAGCGGTTACACTCAAAATACGCGCCGTGTAAACTGGCCCTTTATTTGTTACAGAAAACCTGATGTGAACAGAGGAGCCCCATTTGTGAATTAGACTAACAAAGCCTTTGAGAGGCTCCTGCTGTTGAGGTGTGAGGTGTGATTTGTCAATTTACATACAGTAAGATGTGTTTGTGTCTTTTATCTCAAGTATGTGTTTGTTAGCTTTCAATTTACATAGGTTGATTCTACTTTTGATCTTAGCGGATATTGTTATTGATCTTAATTGTTTTATTATTTGTTTTATTGATATTTAATTTTGTTGCTCCTTGTAGCACTTTGAGATTTTCATTAATGAAAAGTGCGTTATAAATTGAATTCATTATTATTATTATTATTATAGGTTGGTGCGTGTCACCTCAGCCTTGTTATAACTTCACTCTCTCACAGCTTGCTTCATTGAATTAATAAAGCTCCCCGGATGGGAAGCGAAACGTTTTCTGTAACAAATAAAGTCCAGTTGTTGCTTTAGTGAATGCCTTTTTTGATTTTAAAATGTCTTGATGTATTCTCAGTGACCCTGGTAGATACATTTAACAAGACTGAGTCAGGTCTCTTCACCACGACAGACCGGTACAGTGCCCGCTTCACTGTGGACACTGCACCTATCCGCCTATCGATCTCACGCTCCAGTTTTCCCTCATTCGTGAACAAGACCCTGAGATACTTAAACTCCTCCACTTGGGGCAGGACCTCCTCCCCGACCCAGAGAGGGCACTCTACCCTTTTCCGGCTCAAGACCATGGCCTCGGATTTGGAGGAACTGATCCTCATCCCGGCCGCGTCACACTCGGCTGCAAACCGCTCCAGTGAAAGCTGTAGATCACGACCTGATGAAGCCAATAGGACCACATCATCTGCAAAAAACAGAGAAGCAATCCTAAGGCCACCAAAACGGATCCTCTCAACACCTTGGCTGCGCCTAGAAATTCTGTCCATAAAAGTTATGAACAGAATCAGTGACAAAGGGCAACCTTGGCGGAGGAGCCTGACTTACTGCCAGCAATGCGGACCAAGCTCTGACACTGGTCGTACAGGGACCTAACAGCCCGTATCAAAGGGCCTGGTACCCCATACTCCTGGAGTACCCCCCACAGAACCCCCCGAGGGACGCAGTCGAATGCCTTCTCCAAGTCCACAAAGCACATGTAAACTGGTTGGGCAAACTCCCATGTACCCTCCAGGACCCTGCTGAGGGTGTAGAGCTGGTCCAGTGTTCCACGACCAGGACGAAAACCACACTGCTCCTCCTGAATCCGAGGTTCGACTATCCGACGGACCCTCCTCTCCAGAACCCCTGAATAGACCTTACCAGGGAGGCTTAAGAGTGTGATCCCCCTATAGTTGGAACACACCCTACGGTCCCCCTTTTTGAATAGGGGAACCACCACCCCAGTCTGCCAATCCAAGGGAACTGCCCCCGATGTCCACGCAATATTGCAGAGTCGCGTAAGCCAACACAACCCCACAACATCCAGAGCCCTAAGGAACTCCGGGCGAATCTCATCCACCCCTGGAGCCCTGCCACCGCGGAGCTTTTTAACCACCTCGGTGACCTCAGCACCAGAGATTGGAGAACCCGACCCAAAGTCTCCAGGCTCCACTTCCTCAGTGGAAGATGTACGTGCCAGTGGGATTGAGGAGGTCTTCAAAGTACTCTGCCCACTGATTCACAACATCCCGAGTTGAAGTCAGTAGCACACCACCCCAACTATAAATAGTGTTGGTGGCGTACCGGTCTGTCGTGGTGAAGAGAGAGCTGAGTCGAAAGGCAACGCTCTCAATTTACCGGTCGATCTACGTTCTGAAGGGTTTTTTCACTGTGTTCAATGACCAGTCTCTCTTGTAAAAATGATGAAGATTTATTGACAGACACACAGGTTACAGGTTAACAGAGTTACAGCATGAATAAACAATTCTGATGTGCACAAAAGGATTGCTGAGCATACCAGACCTGCGCCGCCCGAGGTCCTGTGGCAAATGCTGCTGATATCTGAGATGTTTGGGTCTATGAAGATGCAGTTTGGGCTTCTCTGGTCTCTGATTGGCTTAGAGCACTGATAAAGAGTCCTGGAGCCTCTCTTGTTTGTCAGTTCTACGACCTTGTAGATTTATAGCTGGTGCAGAAGTCTACTGAAAGTCAGCCCTTTCGTTCTGCATGTTTGTTTAGTAAGAACAGCTCTAATCTATGTATTTAGTGAATGCTCTGTAATGTAAAATAATGTCCAGTTACACTAATTAGTCTACTAGTATGAGTGTGGTTTATAAGTACTACTTATTTAGTTTGATTCATCTGTTTGTGTAGCTGTGTGCTCTGACCTCCCCAGAAGGCCTAGAGAAGCACAAAGGGCATTTGTCCCCTGAGCATGTTATCTGCATCAGAACATCCTGTTTGTTAGATCTAAAAGTGTGTCTTAATTGTTGTCTAAGCTACTCTAAGGCACATGATTGACATGATTGCATAAACATTTGTGATAAACGGTTGTAAATACCTTGATTTGATTATAGAATACATAGGGTTCGCATACAGAATGGTATGGATAACTCTTCACCTCCCTCTCATGACCTATTAAAACAGGTCATAACAACCTGCACGACTGAAGTTGGAGCCCCCGAAGAGGACCCCCACCCCAACACCACACCAAAAAGACACCACACCAAACAAAATCACCGAAACCAAAAATCAACTACATCAAACCCAACCCCTATCTGACTCCAAAACTAATCAACTACCCTCCAAAAATAGCAATCACACACTACAACCCATAAAAATCTAATCTATCAAATCATCAAAGAATAAACGCAATCACCCCCTTATCTCCCCCCTTGGAGTGCTCTGCCTGAAGGCTGAGTTAGACTTTCGCTTTGGTCCCCAGGCTGGAGCGCGCGCGCGCCGCGCGTGCACTGTGCCGCGCGGCGAAATGCGTTTATAGTGTCGCCTCGGTGTTAATAGTTATCCCACGGCGGCGCATGGCAAAGTGCTGTTCTTTTACGGACCAGCAGGAGGCAGTACCCTCTAAAACCTGTGCATATGTTGCAAGAAAGGTGTAGAAGAAGAAATCTACCGTAGAAGAAGAACTGTTTGACGTCACACAACAAAAACAAATAGCTTTCTGCTCGCGTGCTGAACTGTTGTCTTTATTTGCGGTTTTAATGCATGGAGTCAGCGGAGGAGAAAGCGATCACGTGACTTTTGGCGAAAAAACAAAAGAAAAGTCCGACTCCAGATCAGGAATGAAGGATAATTTAATACATTTTGTGTCACAAAACATTCCTCCATGCGTCGCGACTCCGTCTCCACGACCACAGCGGCGCAAACAGCTGCAGGCTCCGGCGTGAAGAGGGTGAAGGCTGTCGGTCAATCAAATCGTAGCGCCCACCGCGCGCGCGCAGGGCTTGCGGAGTTTCAAAAATTCAGAGGTGCACGGCACGCGCTAATCCCCTGCGTGGGGCAAACGCGCAGGGGCGGGGACTGTGAAATTGCATCACTTTTGGAGCGCGCACCCTCGCGCGCTGCGCATCGCGTCAAGTATAAATTAGGCTTGACCCCTCATCAACTCCACAGGTATCTGGACTCGGCCAAATACATGTGACCCCTCTCATCCGGCAGAGAACTGCGTCTGGCCTCTCTCTGACTCCAAAATCAACCATTCAAAACAACATCCAAACACACTCATCACATCCCAAACTAACCCCGAACTGACCAAATTATTAATCATCAAAACAAAATCCAAAACCACGAAACACACCCAAAAACAACAAGATCATTTGAGAATTAACGTCCTTAGGACAAATGCAACACCTCTCCATTCCATCTCCAAACACCACCCAGCCACTACAGGTATCTGCTCTCTGCCAAATACAGGTGAGTTTGTGCAGCAGGCGATGGCCTGCACCCCGCCTGCACCAGGGGAAACACCGTCCCAACATCCTCCACCTCCCTAGGAGCAATCATCTTTAAGATCCTCACTCGTGCACAAGGTGTCACACACCCCATAAATAGGCAGAACAGAACAAAAAACCCCAGCGGCAAGGCCAAGAGCTTGACCATCACCTGAGGCCATGACCCCCTCGTGAACCAAGACAGTGCATGCCACAGCCCTGTATGCTCCACCTCCATCTGATGCTTCTGAAGCTCGCTCAGATGGCGCAGGGCTGCTGTCACCCTGACCTGTGGATCTGAAACAGACACATCAGGTATATAGGTACAGCAGGTGTTCCTATCAATCATCTCACACACTCCATTTCCAGACGCCGTGAACAAATCCAACAGCAATTTACGATGTAAAGACACAACACGCAGGGCCCACCGCTCTGCAGAGGTGGTCCCTAACGCCTGTACCGACTCATAAATGAACATCCCAAAGTGGTAATCTAAAGCTTCCACGCGCAACAGGTGATCTCCGACTTTTGATCCCGGGAAGAAGCCGCGCTTCCATTCCACTGGGACCTCTGAACCCCAAGAAGACTCGAGCTGACTGACGTCAGAAGTCTTCGACCGTCCCACATAATAAGAACCGTTACTCAAAGACACCAGGTACGACTCGTCTGTAACTGCAACAGGTGCACAGCACCCAGTCCAGTTTGCTGGCAAGGTCAGAAGCACCTGATGTCCACACAGCCAGGCCAGGGCCTCAACCGGATACGTACCATTGCTGCCAGGCACACCCATGAACTCCCTTCCTGGATGGTACACCGCTCGGCACCTCTCCACAGGGAGTGACCCCACTACCACCTGATAAGAGTCCTGATGATGGATGCAGTGTACACAGACAGGAAACTGTCCACTGGACGGCCAATCTACAAATTGAGCTAACAC
>JBBPBX010002099.1:14992-56716 GCA_038048925.1 Garcialebias charrua | reverse complement strand
ATCAATGACCCCACACCATTTGCCACAATTAGCCTCTTCTTCCCCTCAGCCATGCTTGACCTAGTTCGAAATCCTCTACAGTGTCAAACTTTGAACCCTGAAATGCGATGAAACACAACAGAAACACAAATTACCCCCTTCTCAGTTAAATCTGCAAAACCTGAAAAGGTAAATACATATGATAAAATCAGTGTTGAAAGTCCAAACACCAAACGCATGCACAGTTAACAAAATCTTCTTTTTCTCCTTTCATTTTTATTTACACAGGAAATCACTGGATCCGCACCTGTAAGGGAATACAGTCTTATAATGAACACCTCACTCTCCCAATGAATTGTAAACCAGAAATAAGAAATAGATCAAAACCCTTAACACTTCTTTGTTTTTAACACTGAAATTGAAAAGTGTAACTCCAAACCCTTGAAAATTAGACTGGCTATAAATTAAAGTATGTGTTGTTGTGTTGACCTCTAATTTTAGGAAAAAGTAAAAATGTTGAATGTGACTAAAAATTTAAAATATAGCAGCCACTAGTTGACAGCTAAATCAACCCCAAGATAAGATTAGTAATTAGTAATGTAAAGTATAAAGTGTAACACTACTTCAAAACTCAAAGGTAAAGTCTAAAATCTAATTTTAAATGTGTGATCCTTTAACTGTGAGATTTACAGTTTAAAATTTGACTGATTTACCGGTACCCCAAATACTGATACTTTTAAGAATTCAAAAATAGAAACACCATTACAATTTAAGCACCGTTTTAGTCCTTTTGATTTAATAAAAACAACACCCTGAGTTTTGTTCTTCTCAGATCTTTGCTGAACGATGCAGTCTTCAGAGGCCACGAGGACGTTGATCCGCCACCACCCTTTTTCTTGGGCTGCAGATTGCTGAAGATTAAGCCAGTTGAGCTGTGTTCAATACCCCGTTCCCCTGGCGAGCAAAAACTGCCCCTTACCCAAGAGAGTGGCTGGCCCCCTCTTTTCTGCTCCTCTTGCTGTGCCCTGCCTTTTTAAGCTGCAATCATGCAACTGGCTCTTCCCTCTCAAGGCAATTAGGCAGACAGGCCGGGGACCAGGGGGAACTTATTTCCCTATCGTTCTGGTCCACTCTTAAAACAGGGTATCCGCGGGGTTGTAAAAGGTAGTAAAAGGTAGTAAATGAAATTAACACAAATTAAGGCCATTAAAAAGTATTAAAAAGTAATAAACGTCATCTGACGAGGTATTAATTTTTTAAAAACCTACACAACTATATTTTTCTTGTTCTGTCGTCTAAAAAAAGGTCTGTGAATTTATTTATCTTTTCTAATTTTATGTTCCAAGTAGGACCTTAGCTAAAACAAAGACGTCATATCGTCAGTCAGTGTGCGCGCGCACCTACAGCTGGTATCATGTCTGTAAAAAGAAACAGGAAAGGATCACGGCTTTATCCTCCGACATTTAACAAGAAATGTACCTAAACAATTGTTTGTTAGCTCGAAATTATAGCAAAAGGGGTGTCTCAGTCTAACGTTTTCTTAATAAATGTACTTTAATGGTTAAATCGGCTTTATTTTTTTAAAAAGTGTCGCTGCCTCAGTGCCTGTGTGCTCCGTGATCGCTCAGCGGTGACAAACAGGAAAAAGGAGCGCGGCTCGTTTCGCCGACATTTAACAAGAAAATTACCTAAACTATTCTTTGTTAGCTCGAAATTATAGCAGAGGCGTTTTTCTGTCTGTCATTTTCTTAATAAATGCACTTTAATGGTCAAATTAGCTGCATTTCGCCACCGTGGTGCAGCTTGCTGCTGGATTGAAGGTTCATGCAGAGAGGTGGGGAGAGTATGGCAGGCCGATTGAGTCATTAATAGCTAGTGAAGATTCTCAGTCATCCAGGACATGGTGAATTCTAAAAAGTGCAATAAAAAAACAATAAAGTATAATATAATAGTATAATAAATAGTATAATAAATAAAGTCCAGTTGTTTTTGTCTTGAACTTTTTTAAATTTGTCATTACTGTATAGGCACGTTTTCCTATTACATGATCCAACAGCATGCCATACTATTGAATTTTTTTTTTTTTCAGTCAGAATGAATGAAACGGTCATATTTCAGTGTTATGGTTTATAAATATGGGGGAAAAAATCTATGAATATGTCACTTCGTCCTATAAGTTGCAAGGCATGTAAATTATGAAAAAACTGCAACTTACAGGATGAAAAATACAGTAGTTATTATTTTTCTCCCTCTCTTTTTGAATTATGCATGTGTTCAGTGTTGAATTATTTTAACTAAACTGTTCTGTTTTCAAGTTTACAGCTTTTGTTTGCCATTAGAGATATGTTATGTGTGGGAATAATTAAACTTTTTCTCTTGGGTTAGATTTAAATAACAAGTAGGTCAGTGCTTTTATTGAGGCAAGAAGCAAATTGATGTATCCAGTAATTGTTATAAAACTACATTTACTACCAAAGTTTAGGAAGAAAATGACAGTAATCTATCACTTTACAATTAGTTGCTCTAAACTGAAGTACAACAGGTTGCCGCTACGGTTACAGCTCGGTGCCGTGATGGTATTAAAAAATATTTTGATGGTATTAAAAAGGTATTAAAAGGTATTAAATTCAACTCTGGAATTTCTGCATATACCCTGTAAAAGCAAGAACAAAGATGCTTATCAGGATGACTCCCCACAGCGAGAACACAAGTGTTTTCAGGATGCTTCCCCACTCGAACCAGAACACCTCACGAACAGATGACTTCCACGGAAGAGGAAGTGAAACGATGCAGCAACAGAAGCCCATACCTTCCTCGAACCCGTCCTCAAGGATGAAGATGCAGGACAGCCCACCGCTCGTGTGGACCGCTCACTCCAGTTGCCAAGCCGGAGCCCTCAGCTGTGCCGCTCCTTCAGAGCTGCCTCAACCTGATGTGATGACCTTTGAGACCCCTTTTCCGGACCCCTCTGGCTGTGCCTCTCCCTCTCTGGCGCAGAGCTTGTGATGTGCGCTTCAACAGCTCAGATTTGCGCGCCCACTTTGGCTCCGGTCACTCTCTTCTAGAGACCCTGAGAAGCACCCAAGGTGTCAGTGGGCCTTCCGGCCTCGTTCAGGCCTTGCAATCTCAGGTGTGACGGATCCAATATCTGTAGATGGAAGCTGGACAAACAACTATTAGTCTCACAAAGTACATTATATGCAACATTTTAACAACCCTTAACCCCTATTTACAGATGCCCCTCAGCCCTAATGGCCATTTGTAAAGCCCCAAGTTAATTAATTTTAGTCTGTGCACAGATTGTAGCCAATTTTGTTTCAAAAGTGTACTACCATGTTTGAGGCCTAAATTATTTCCAACATCCACTAGATCTACATTTTTGAAATGTGTACTATTATCTGATCTGATTTTTACAGGAAAACCATGACATGGAATGTACCAATTAATTAAAAATTTTAGGACCGGTTTGTCGTCTTCTCTTTTTTTAAATGTCTCTGGTCAGCCGGTGAGTGCGGCAACGCCAACCAGTAAATTTCTGAAATCTTCCACCGGTTCGAGCATGTCTGTGAAACCAATTATTATCTCATGACCTGGTGTCCTCACGGTCGGAAATTTTCCTTGTTCACGCGACCTCCTCGTCTGTTGAGCCTCACGCAATGAACGCACGGCGCATTCGTGCACAAATGTTCTGATCAGAGAATCTAAATGTGTGTGTGCCACCAGGTGAAGACATTTCTCTTCATCTGGTGTGCACCCACATGCGCGAGTCCTGCTGCTCCTCAAAATCTTCTTCTCTTCCATCTTCTGGATGAATTCACAATCCATCTTGCCCCACTCCAGCTCCGTGGTCCCGTTCTCAGTGTCTCTCTTCAGGAGCCACCACTGTCTTCTGGTGTTACGACCACATTTTAGTTCCACTGGATGTATCCACGTGCGCCTCCTGTATTTTTTCATCCTGCAAATTTGTTCTCGCCTTGTCATCAACTTGTGCTCTCCTCATCTCTGAAAGCTTGTTCCTACTTAATTGATCCTATCTGCACTGATTAACGATCCAATTTATGCGGCTTAGCTATAATTCTGAATTTCAACTCATCCGTTGTACCTCACCAGACTCCTAGAAACGCATTACCTCAAGGAGAACTGCCATTATTTATCTCACTTTTAAAGCCTAATATGAATAATTGTGGTGACACCAATTTTCCTGTGAAAATATTCAGAAATCTCATTTTGCTTTAGGCCTCAGGATGAGAGCCTTATTATTTTGTTTCAGAGCCTTCTGGAACGGGGAGAAGTAGGCAAACAGAGCTCACAAATCAGTATTAACCTAATAATTATGTGACATGCGGGGGCATGACCTATGTGTTATCATTAAACAATGCACTTTACGTTTGGATCCTGAGACTGAGGCCCAAGTGCGACTCAACCGATTCAAATGGTAGGCCGACACCTTCACGGATTGCTGGAATGGGTGACTCCAGACAGCTGTTTCACGTGTTCTCGTTCCGATAATGTGAACTCGTTCATTGTTCAGCATATGTCAGCTTCAGTGACCCACCACCTAGTTCTGGTTGCGGTGTCTCCGGCAGGGTGCCCCAAGCCCTGACTTCACTTGATTTCACGTTGTGTTTGCTGACGGTGACATCTGTTTGTGTCTTGTACAGTTCTTTGGTCAAAGTCTCTGCCTTGGAACTGTGGCTGAGGAAGTTCATGGACATTCTGTTGTTTGAATGACAGTTCTTTACTTTTTTCCCCTTTAACTGTCTTTGTCTTCCAACATGGCTGTCAGCTGTGGCTCACGGAGTCACAATGAACCGTGTTGACGTCAACTTTATGCATTCAAATTCAATTAAACCACAACAGATACCCCAATCTCCTGACACCAAACGCAGGCGTTATATAGGAGTGACTCCTAGCTCATGGAAAATTACAATTATGTGTTCTGTAAGAAAGAGGTCTGTCTGTCTCATGCTCCCCCTCCACGCACTGTGTGCTGTCAGGCTGTAGAATGAAAAATAAAATAGTCTATATAATAACGCCAATATATCACTAGACCAAAATTCAAAAGTTATATCTTTCGACATTTGTCTCCCAGAAAACACATCTCGTTGGATCTGGTCTGTACAACGGTTCAAAAAAAAATCCTACATCTAATTTAAAGTCAATTTAACCTAAACCCAAAATAGTCCCACCTCTTTCTCAGCAATGTCGTCTAATTGATGAATTGGCAATCTCTTAAAATTTCCAAACTAAGCTTTTTTCTCTGTGGCTGATTTCTAGATAAATGTTTTATCTCACCTCACCTTCCTGACCGTCCCCCTGACACTGACACCTCCCCTCTGTGGCCCCCTCTCGTTTTCGGGCCTGGTCCTTGTTGCGAATTCAAAAGGTTGAAGGAAGCTCTGAAATGAATGTGCAAGTTATGTAGGTTTATTGTACATAATAAGAATAAACCTTACAGCAACAACAGACCTCTCACCGAGCACAAGTCCACACACACATCTTCAAAGGCAGGGCCACGGTTATAAAACCCCGGATGTCGTCACCGCCTCCTGGAACCTGGAACCGCCTTGGACTGCTTCGGGACCGCCCTGGAACCACCTACACTACCACGTGACCCTCCTTTCTGTCAACAAACTATCAGCTTCAATGTAAACATCAAATGTTGGGTCTGTTGAATTGTGCAGGCGTGTAACTGTTCCCTAGTGAAAACAAAGCCCGAGAGAAAGACGTTCTGCCTAGTGTCACATTTCTCATTATAAGGCAGAATTAAGTGAATACAAATAATGGAACATAATGGGTGTAATGTAATACTGATAGAAATATATTTCATCCTACATTCTCCGTCTCCTGCCTCCTGTCTCTACATCCTGAATCCTGTCTTCCTCCCAACTTCCTGTTTGCTCTCTTCTGCATCAACTTCCTCTTCACTTTCTCGTTCATCTCCCTCTCAGCCCCAACTCCAACCACCTCATTCACAATATGAATATCTTCCATATTATTCCACATTCCTGGCCGTTTCTCTGTCACCTCCAGCTCCTTTCTGTCACTTCCCCATGCCTTTCATCTGAACATTCTCCCATGTCCTGTCTGCACTTACTGTTTCCTTTCTTCTCAACTTTCTGTACACTGTCTTCCGACACAACATCACATCACCCCTCTCAACATTGCTCAACTCCATCTCAGCTCCTGCAACTTGTTTCAACCTCTTGTAGGTGTCGACGTCTGACTTTCCCACCACCTACTGCTTTTGATCTGTTAAAGGTGAACTGTTCTTTGTGTTTCCTAATCCCAGTACACTTTCCGTAATTAAAAATAATTGTTCATGAATTTCAACTCGTTCTAACTGTTCATCATATTTCTTAATTAACTGTTGATAGTCCGCAAATGTCGTACAATGAGCCAGTTCTGTTCCATTGTCATCGAGCTGTTGTTTGTGTTGTTTAAATCTGATTAGGACTAAATGAGCTAAATTTTCTGATGATCCCTCTGCTTCCTCAACAATTTTTGATGCTAGTCTCTTCAAATTGTTACACCTCTCTGTGTTTACGGTTTGTAAAAATCTGATTTCCGCTTGGATTCTAAGCAATAGTTCACGAATGGTTCCTTGTTCCTGCATGTGCGCCATATCTGCCTTCAAGCAACCCATTCACCCAAAGTTTTATTCCCCAAACACTCACAGATGAGCTGTGTCAGAAAAACACAGGGACAAGCCTGTGGATCAGACTTGCCCCCCTGTTAGGCAACACCGCCACCTGTCGTCCAAGCAAAATATGGCAGCACCATTCACCACTGTAAGAATTAATGAGGAGGTCAATATTAATACTGACCTCTTTATCCTTAATTAATCTACTTATTCAGATTGAATAGTAAATTCACGGATTCTGTTCTTTTTCAGTTTACCCAATATTTCTGTGATCTTTATGATGGATAAATAAACAGAGCCATTAAGTGACAATGGACGTTAACTTAGTTTGATATGTCAAAGAGACACTATCATTTATTTAAAATAAATCAACTAAATTAACACCATTACACTTGATTGACATGATTTCACTTTCTTTCAATTCAAATACGTCAGCACACTTAAATTTAACACAACAGACATAAATATTAGATGTTAAGCATATTTAGTCTGTGGGCTCTTTAACTTAAAAATATAGTTTCCAGCTTAGGTTGAGAGGGAAAAGAAATAGGAGGAAAGATTTAAGAAGAAAATTATCCTGAGCATGAGACCAGAGTGACACTTTTCATCCGACTTCTGCTAAAATCCAGGTACGTTTTGTAAACAGCTCCTTTACCTTTTGACGACAGCCCGGTAAGAGGGAAGACACCAGCCTTCAGATGCACAGAGTCCTTTAGTCCCAGCACGTCCAAAACTGGTTTTAGTTTACGTTTCAACGTCTCCTGGCTTCCGCGTTGGTCATCAGAGAATATGTCAGCTTCAGGCCTCTGACTTCAAGATAAACTTATTCCAGGAGGGAATAAACAAAGTTTTTTAGCTCTGTTCCTTAAAAGTGGACCCATAACAACATGTTATCAGTCCCAGCTGGATGACGAGTCCTTAGCGCGTGACTTGTGGTCATTCAGCTCTTTGGAAGTTCACATCATCTTTCGAAACTCCCAGAAACTCTGGAGCGTTCTCGCACAGTTAGAACTTAAAGCAGGAACACAGAGAGGAGTTCACTTGCCTTATCAAACCCAAGGTTACAAGCAGAGCAGAGGGAAATTGTTTAGGAAAAGGCAGAGCAGCTGGAGCCTTGTTCATGAAAAACAACGGATAAAACTGTCTTCTTATTTCTAAACAAAACAGTCGGGTCTCTGTGACCCGCAATTTCACCTTTAACACAGCAGTGAACACAGTTTAACTCTTACAGAATAACACAGCTTAAAAGCACACATCATGAAAATGACAAAAGTTATTCTTTTGATCACATTAGAATAAAATCAAAGATAGAAATAGTCTCTTTTGGTGACTATATTTATCAGATTATAGCTAAATGAATGATTTTGTAGTAAATGTCTTGCTTTACTGAGTGGTCAGTAAAGGTCATCACTGGACAGTTCAAAAACCTTAATTTGACCCTGGGTAGGTCCACTACATCTCCCCCCTTTTGGAAGCCATCGCCAGTCCTTGGGGATGGGGTCCAACACGAAAGGAAACCTTGAACTGTCTTTGATCTTGAAGTAATCCAGCAAGTGGAAAAGAAAAATCAAAAATTATAATCCCATAAAGTTTTGGAAATTCCATACTGTTCGGAGGTAATCCCATTGCGAAAAGCTTTTAATCCTTCGGAAAACAAAGTCTGTTAACTCTTGGAAAACAAAGTCTGTGATCCTTTGGGAAACAAAGTCTTATAATCCACAGCGGTAATTCCATAGCAGTAATTCCACAACGATTAGTTTTGTTGATTGATCAGCAACAATTGTTTTCATAATCAGCATGTAGAGGGGATCCCTCGATTGACGCAGAGGAGGCGACCCTTGGATGAAGGTTGAAGACCAAGCGTTGGAGCTGCAGGTCCCCACATCGAAGGTTGTTGGCTGGTTGGTTTCCAGTCAGTGCCACTCTGGTTCTATGTGTCATGCAATTATGTGGTTTTTTAGGTGGGCTTATGATTGGGATTTTACATTAGCCTTACCTATATGCACCTGGTATGTAAGCTATCATGGTTTAGATCAGCTACAATTACCAATTAAGGGGTGGATCAATTCTGTAAAATTAGATATAGGGATTTGTACCTATAAAATTTTGGAGGGCTTCTGTAACGAAGGCCTCTAATTCCAAACTATTCCTCCATTCATTACTTAGTTTAGGTTAAACTAAAATAAAAATGAAATATAGTTTGATCTAAATGTCTGTTGTCTTTTAGACGAACGACGTAGGATTTGGTATTCCTAATAAATTTTGAAGTCTATGGCGAGACTCATCAAAATAAATAGACAATCTAGAATAGAAACGATCGAATCGGTTCAATTTAGAAATTATGAGACCAGTGTAGTTTATTGTACCTTAAGTAGCTTTAAACTACATTGACTCTTCGACGATTGAGATTTAACAAAACGAACTGCATGTTGGCATAGTTAAATCCATATCATTCATTAACCAATGTTAATACAAAACCTTTTTGGCTGGGAGTGTTCAGAACCAAAACAATATCTCAACTAACGACAACAGTAATGACTAAACAACACGGAAACAACGTTTCACTGCTTCGACACACTCTTGTCATCAGATTCCAAAGATGTAACACACAAGAAAACAGGTCTCAACTTTATGACCGAGGTCAAATTAAATCTCGTGGATTTAAACAGTTGTTAAGGTTAGTTTTTTGTTGTGAGTTTAGGCTTAGCGTTTCTAAGTTCAAATTGGACAATGTGACTTATAGGGTGGGAAATTACGGTAGTTTAAACCTGATTAGTTTATTTACTAACTTGTGCTTGGACGACCTTATTATCCCATGAAGTCGGTGTGTTTGTGAGATCTTTGTCTTTTGTGGAGTCATTGAACGCCTTGTAAGGTTTGATCTGATTTCGATGTACCCATTTAGCAATTGGCTCTTTGCGGCCTTTGCTGATTTTGATTTCGTAGACGACTGAGGACACTTTGTCTGTTATCAGATGAGGTCCAGTCCACCTGGGCATTAGTTTGCGGGCGAGAGTTCCGGTCTCGGACCCTCCTTTCCCGGTTGCTGGGGCGAACGTATAGTACCAGACTCTGTCTCCCACTTGGAGTTCATTGTGAGAGGCCTTCTGGTCATAGTACGCCTTGCGTCCTTCAGCGGATCTTTCCAGGTTTTTCTGGGCGAAAGCAAAAGTGTTTCTGAGGTGTACATTCAAATCTTTGTCTTTGGCATGGCCTAACATCACCCCCCTTTGGTCATGGGGGACCACGAGCACAGGTGAGGACGTCCGTCCATGGGCACAAGTTAGGATGCCACCGTTTAGTTTAAGCTGTTCGCGCAGCTGAGAGAAGACGGTACACAGGAATCGTTTAGGTTTTGGCCAACGTATCTTCTTACGTTTACCTCTTTCCGTGTAATTCAGGTGTGTCACAACCGTCGGCGCAGTCGCAGGTGTGTCTGATTGTACAGACTGCGACGGGTCACTGTCGTTGTGTGTGTCTTCCCACTTCTTGACTGAAGAGGGCTCTTTGAGTCTGTAAAAACTATGTCATTTCTGATTAGTTCTAGACACAAATGTCCCTGAACCAAGGTTTCATCGAAAGCTTGGCTGATAGCCGAATTACCTGTCCCAGAGGACAGTACAGCAAACTCGGTGTGGGGTCCTTGGATCTCCACACCTTTCTCTACCTGTGGTAGGTAATGTGAGTTTGCCCCCTTCTTGTCTGAAGAGGGGTCCTCGTAGTCTGCAACAATGACGTCCAAGTGACTGTCAGCGTTTGGTTGACTGTCATTTTCTGGACTCAGATGCCCTTGAACCAAGGTTTCATTGAAAGCTTGGTTGATTGCCGAATTACCTGTCCCAGAGGACAGTACAGCGTCTTCGGTGTGGGATCCTTGGATCTCAACACCTTTCACTACCTGTGGTAGGCAGTGGTCAGGGAGTGCTGAATGTGTCAGCTCACAGAGGAGGTTCTCTTGTTGGGCCAGAGTTTGGTCCAACTTTTGGGTCTCTTCTGTCTCACCTGTAGTTGAAGGTTCACTTACCGGGCTCTCGTCCTCGGATGAGCAGTCCCTTGTGTCCTCTGCGGTACCTGCGGTTAGGCAGTCTGTATCGCAACTAGGAAGCACTTTTATTGGCAGGGGTTTTCTCACTGTGCTCCACATTTTCCGTCGACCATAATCTATAATCGCGTTGAAGCGGTTTATAAAATCTTGGCCAACCAAAAATGGGAATGAGTCAAGTTTAGACACGTACACCGGGTGGCGTAGTGTCATTTCGCCAATCTGCATGTGAACCATAGCCATAGCTGTTAGGGTTGTTCTCGTCTCTGCGAGACCCTGTAGCTCAATAGCACATTTCTCAAAGGGTATTTGCCTGTCAACACCGTTAGCGGCGGTCCTCAGCTCCTCGAACAGCTTGGCCGACATAATGGTTATATCAGCACTACCATCCAGGAGGGCTTCACGCTCAAGGACACCTTCCAGTGTGATAGGCAGGTAAGCTTTCTTAGCCACCCCCCTTTGTATAAAGTTACACAGAAACCTCACAGGTCTTGGCCCACGTTTCTGTTCACGTGTGACTCTGTCTGTGTAATCTTGCTTACTGTCAGCATCTTGTTGGCTGTCAGCATCATGACCTTCAGGATGTTGTTGTGTGTCAGCAATTGGTTTGCTGTCAACATCCATGGCAATGTTGGTAGTAGTGTGCGCTGAGTTATTTGTGTGCTCTGAGTCTTTGTGAAAGACAGTGCTACACATCGCTCCAGGTTGGTCAATGTTGATAGTGTCATTATCAATGATAACGCCACTCATTGTATCAGGTTGGTCAAGCACAGTAACATTCAAATCTACTGACAAACTACTTACTTCCTCTGTCTCTTCCGAGCATAGAGGTGTTGGGCCATTATTCCGGGACATTCGTGACTCTTTGCCTGTCTCGAACTGTTCTGTTCGAGGCGCGGGAGGTGCAGTTCCAAGGCTCGGGGGTTTCTGTTGGGACCACGCATAGTTACATGAGTATAGGTCCTCATCCTTCAATTTCTTTTGAAGTCCACCCACCGATGGACCTTGGTTTTCACCCATCTGGTTCGATCTGAACCGTTGTGGGTCTCTTAGAGAGTGAACACCTACCTTTTGTGGTTCGTTGCTTGTCTCAGATTTTTCAATCTGAGGTGCTTCAGGGGCGGGGCTCCCTTTAAACCATTTTGAGTCACTGTTCCAACTGGTACCAACATTTCGGTGTATGTCAGTTTGAAAATCTTGTTCATTCTTGCTAGTATTATCCAACTCTTTTAACAACCGACGCGTGTTCTCCACCACTTCTGAGGTCAGAAGGCCTTTGAGACGATAGTGTTCATTCTCGCTAGTATCATCCCACTCTTTTATCAACCGACGCATGTTCTCTGCCTCTTCTGGGGTCAGAGGACCTCTGAGACGACGGTGTTTATTCTCGCTTTTTATAGGAGAGAGAACCTCGCCTATTTTTTGCGACTGGGATACGACCTTTTGACCTGGGCACACCTCAGAGGGTGTTTTGTTTTGCATGTGAGCATCAACAGCAGTTACAGCGCACTGTTTCATCACTGATTGTTTAAACTGATGTTGTAGCTCAAGGCCTTTTATGAGACGTTTCTCTCTTTGTCGTTTGCTATTGTTGTCACTAACTGTGTGCACTGAGTTATCCATGTGCTCTGAGTTATCAAAGACAAGGTCACTCAATGTACCAGTTCGGTCATCCTCTGTATCATTCAAGTTTTCAAACAACCAACTTATGTCCACTATCTCCTCAGAGCATAGAGGTATGTTGCCTTTTTTCTGGAACTTCTGTGACCTTTTGCTACTCCCGGACTGTCCAGTCCGCAGTGCAGGGGCAGGAGCTTTGCTCGGTGTAGACCGCGGAGGGTCACTTAAAGAGCGGGCGTTTACCGTTTGTGGTTTTTTGCTTATCTCGGGCAGCTTCGTCCGAGGTGCAGGGGCAGGACGTGTGCTCGTCCTTCTCAACCACTTCGGGTCATTGTTCCAGCGGGCATCTTCAGTAAGTGGTCTGTTAGTTTGAAAAACATGTTTCTTCTCGCCTTTTTTAGGAGAGGGAGTTGATGAACTTGTCCCTTCCAGCTCCAGCGAGTGGGATTTGACCTTGTCTTGGTAATGTAGTTCACGCTCTGGTTTTGTTTTTAACCAGATCGGGTCAGGGAGTTGACGAACATCAAAACCATTTATAGCACGCCGTTTTATTTTTAATTGCTCAATCTCACTTTTTAACTCAAGTTGTTCTTGTTGAAAATTTTCTCTTCTGCGAATGTTATCTTGCCTTAACAATTCAAGTATTTCAGTGAGCAGCTGTAAAGCTTCATCACAATCGTTATCTCCCATCTTTTTGTTTTGAATTCGTTTGATCTCACGTTTTAACTTAAGTTTTTCTTGTTGAAAAGTTTCTCTTCTGCGAATGTTACTAAGCCTTAACGATTCAAGCTTTGCTGTGAGCAGCTGTAAAGCTTGATCATAATTGTTATCTCCCATCTTTTAGTTTTGATTTTGTGTGAAAAAAATCAAAAGATTGTTCTCATGTTAGTGTTTGCAAATAAATATTCACTTTTAATGTAGCACTGAGTCAAATAAACTAATCAGCTGAGGTTTACGCGTTTCACTGTGTAATAAGTATTCATAGGTACCTTATTTCAGGTTTTTACCCTCAATGAACTTTGTAAAAGTTAAATGCACTCTTGCAGTGTTAACTTTAAAATAGAACTTACGTTCAAACAACAGTTACTAACTAACCCAAGCAGCCTGATTTCCGTTTTTCTTACTCAAACGCTTATAAAAGAGGGCTGACTTAAATGCAATGACTTCACTAAAATGTGACAGGATGCTGCTTGAGCATGCCTTTAAAAAGATGTCTTGCAGTCTCAGTGAAACTGATTTCGTACTGCATTTGACAGTTATCAGGAGTGAAAAATGTAATTTTGTTTGTTATTTTAAACTTTTTATTTAAAATAAACTGGAGTCATTAATTGTACACAGAAAAACGTTAAAAATGCCATTTTTAACTAAAAGTGTGCAGTTGTGCACACCAATTCTGTTTAAAATTCAGAGATGTGAAGAGCTTAATGTGGAAATTGCTCTGTTCTCCATCATTTTTTTTTTTTTTATTTAATTTGAAAATCAAATAAAAAATGCTTTTTTGAGTGTTATTTTAAATCTCTTCAGTATTTAAAATGAGCATAAATTGTTTGTCTGTACCTCTGTTATTCTAAAATTTGTATTTAGAATAAACAGGAGTTTTTGTTTGTGTACAGAACAATTTTAAAAGCTGGTAATTCACCATAAAAATGCTGACTTTTTATGATGTTTTTTGTGAATGTGACTGTTCGTCACTCAAAGTGCACCAGGAAATGACGACACAAATAGGCGGGTCGACGCAGCGCGTCACCAGCTCTGCTGTGCTGAGCGAGGCGGAGCTCGCTACACAGATACGTGACGTCAACCAATCAATCACAGTGCTTGTAGTCCTTTTCCCAAGCAACCATGGTAAATGTAGTTTTCTAACCTTCGACCAATGAAGTACCGGAAATGACGACAAAGTGGGTTGGTCGCAACGGCGTGCGTTCCCACTACAGCGAATCAGCGTTCGCTACGAGTGATTGACAGCTCCCAGCTCTCGTTTCATCCAATCACAGCTCATAAACAAACGTGTACTTGGACACGTAGCTCTAACGTTAGCTCGCACAACAGACCACAACTTTATAGACTCTTAAAACAACTCAGACGCTACAAATTAACTTTCCAAAATTCTGAAACATGCGGCGAACACACCTAGACAGGCCAACTTAGTTACGCTCAGTAACACAGCACTGCAGCTGTTGAACAAACACGGACTCACTCGGAGCGCGTAAAGGTCGGTTCCGGTCCACTTCGTCGTGGAGCAGAAACTTGGGTCTGAACAGAACCACTATCCGACTACGTTCTACAGTAATATGCTTCTATGACCTGCTCTAACATGTAAAATGCCACAACAGCAATCTTGTAGATGTTAAATTAGCTTTCAGGCTTCTGACTCGGCGGTCAAACAAAGCGTTGTACAGGAGTCTGCGTGAACTGGACCGAACCAGGACCAGAACCACCACAGACCACGGCTGACAAAACTTCACCTGAATGCTTCCAACAGCGTCTAACAGAGTTGAAACAATAATAATCTCACAGCTTCAAATGATAAAAACATGCAGAATCTGCCTGCTTTGAACACTTCCAGCCAAAATTATTATCCTCAGAGTTTAAAACTTGGATCCTTTTATGCAAACATGACGTTACAGTTCATGACTGAGACCACAGATATCAATAAACTTTCAGAACCACGTACGAAGGCCACCAGATGTAAGAATTATGAGGAGGTCAATATTAATACTGACCTCTTTATCCTTAATTAATCTACTTATTCAGATTGAATAGTAAATTCACGGATTCTGTTCTTTTTCAGTTTACCCAATATTTCTGTGATCTTTATGATGGATAAATAAACAGAGCCATTAAGTGACAAAGACGTTAACTTAGTTTGATATGTCAAAGAGACACTATCATTTATTTAAAATAAATCAACTAAATTAACACCATTACACTTGATTGACATGATTTCACTTTCTTTCAATTTAAAACGTCAGCACACTTAAATTTAACACAACAGACATAAATATTAGATGTTAAGCATATTTAGTCTGTGGGCTCTTTAACTTAAAAATATAGTTTCCAGCTTAGGTTGAGAGGGAAAAGAAATAGGAGGAAAGATTTAAGAAGAAAATTATCCTGAGCATGAGACCAGAGTGACACTTCTCATCCGACTTCTGCTAAAATCCAAGTACGTTTTGTAAACAGCCCTTTACCTTTTGACGACAGCCCGGTAAGAGGGAAGACACCAGCCTTCAGATGCACAGAGTCCTTTAGTCCCAGCACGTCCAAAACTGGTTTTAGTTTACGTTTCAACGTCTCCTGGCTTCCGCGTTGGTCATCAGAGAATATGTCAGCTTCAGGCCTCTGACTTCAAGATAAACTTATTCCAGGAGGGAATAAACAAAGTTTTTTAGCTCTGTTCCTTAAAAGTGGACCCATAACAACATGTTATCAGTCCCAGCTGGATGACGAGTCCTTAGCGCGTGACTTGTGGTCATTCAGCTCTTTGGAAGTTCACATCATCTTTCGAAACTCCCAGAAACTCTGAAGCGTTCTCGCACAGTTAGAACTTAAAAAGCAGGAACAAAGAGAGGAGTTCACTTGCCTTATCAAACCCAAGGTTACAAGCAGAGCAGAGGGAAATTGTTTAGGAAAAGGCAGAGCAGCTGGAGCCTTGTTCATGAAAAACAACGGATAAAACTGTCTTCTTATTTCTAAACAAAACAGTCGGGTCTCTGTGACCCGCAATTTCACCTTTAACACAGCAGTGAACACCAGTTTAACTCTTAAAGAATAACACAGCTTAAAAGCACACATCATGAAAATGACAAAAGTTATTCTTTTGATCACATTAGAATAAAATCAAAGATAGAAATAGTCTCTTTTGGTGACTATATTTATCAGATTATAGCTAAATGAATGATTTTGTAGTAAATGTCTTGCTTTACTGAGTGGTCAGTAAAGGTCATCACTGGACAGTTCAAAAACCTTAATTTGACCCTGGGTAGGTCCACTACACCACTGAAAAAAGGAAAACTTCACTTCACACTCTCTTCACACTCTCTGAGTCGACACAAACAATTAATGACAATTAAAAACACTGAAAATGCGTATACATATATACAAAGATACCCCCCTTTGTCATTAATGAAACAGGAAAAAACAAAAGAAACGAGAAAAGAAGCATGCAAAACGGCCGAAACTCAAAAACCAATCAGCACCGCCGTATTCAAAGAACAGGCGTGCACCCCCCTCTGACCACAACGGGTCACGTCTCCAGTGCGAATCCCACCACGGCGAGTAGCAAGTTCGCCGCAGGGCACAACTGGCAGACGTTCCTACCACGTGACCGCGATGTATTCCCGCGATACACCGTTGCACGGAGGTCCACTCCTCCCAGTGGCTTCCGGTCAGTCCCGCGACAGACCAGGCAACAGGATGCTCGACAACCAAAAACAGGCGGCACGGAGCGGTCACACACGCAGTGACGTCACAGGAAGCCGGGAACTCCCCTAACGTGGTACGTGCAACAGAACATCTCCGCGAGTCCAGCCACTTTGATTGAAACAAGCGCACCCGGAAACGTCCAACGAACACGGGCCGATGCGCGCCCGCCTCCCCCCTCTGGCAACGGGCGGATGGAAACCCTTCTGACCGAGACCAGCGGCAGCGAAACCCACGACCCAATCGATGACGTTCGACCCCCCAAAAAACAAGTAAATGAAACACGAACAACCCACGACGACACACACACAAAGGAAAAACCACGAGCATGCGCCCCACCCACGCGCACGCGGCTCGGCGCGAGACCGAGCAGCGGGAACCGTCCCGCACACACACAAGCGTCTGTTCAAACTGAAACCTGTGTCGACAGATCAAACCAAATTAGAATAATTAACTTTAACTCGAAGAACCAGACTTCATCACGAGACTGGACTTTGTCTGTGCGCAGTTGAATTTGGGACAGTGGCCAAAATGTCGGTTCTGTGTAATACACGGTCGACTCACCTGATATAGTCGTGTCACAGAGCTCCACTGCCGCACAGCTGAAGAGCAGTCCATGTCGCCCCACCAAATCAGAGAAAGAGACCAGGCCAGACGTCGGGGGTCACCATGTGAAGGGGTTTTTCACTGTGTTCAATGACCAGTCTCTCTTGTAAAAATGATGAAGATTTATTGACAGACACACAGGTTACAGGTTAACAGAGTTACAGCATGAATAAACAATTCTGATGTGCACAAAAGGATTGCTGAGCATACCAGACCTGCGCCGCCCGAGGTCCTGTGGCAAATGCTGCTGATATCTGAGATGTTTGGGTCTATGAAGATGCAGTTTGGGCTTCTCTGGTCTCTGATTGGCTTAGAG
Organism: Garcialebias charrua; assembly: GCA_038048925.1. Taxonomy (NCBI): domain Eukaryota; kingdom Metazoa; phylum Chordata; class Actinopteri; order Cyprinodontiformes; family Rivulidae; genus Garcialebias; species Garcialebias charrua. Next base: position 39,088 of record JBBPBX010002099.1, on the reverse strand, counting down.
CACTGATAAAGAGTCCTGGAGCCTCTCTTGTTTGTCAGTTCTACGACCTTGTAGATTTATAGCTGGTGCAGAAGTCTACTGAAAGTCAGCCCTTTCGTTCTGCATGTTTGTTTAGTAAGAACAGCTCTAATCTATGTATTTAGTGAATGCTCTGTAATGTAAAATAATGTCCAGTTACACTAATTAGTCTACTAGTATGAGTGTGGTTTATAAGTACTACTTATTTAGTTTGATTCATCTGTTTGTGTAGCTGTGTGCTCTGACCTCCCCAGAAGGCCTAGAGAAGCACAAAGGGCATTTGTCCCCTGAGCATGTTATCTGCATCAGAACATCCTGTTTGTTAGATCTAAAAGTGTGTCTTAATTGTTGTCTAAGCTACTCTAAGGCACATGATTGACATGATTGCATAAACATTTGTGATAAACAGTTGTAAATACCTTGATTTGATTATAGAATACATGTACATAGGGTTCGCATACAGAATGGTATGGATAACTCTTCAGTTCCCACCCTCATCTATGGTCATGAGCTTTGGGTTGTGACCGAAAGAACGAGATCTCGGATACAAGTGGTTGAAATGAGTTTTCTCCGCAGGGTGTCTGGACTCTCCCTTAGAGATAGGGTGAGAAGCTCAGTCATCCGGGAGGGACTCGGAGTAGAGCCGCTGCTTCTCCACATCGAGAGGAGCCAGTTGAGGTGGCTCGGGCATCTGGTTAGGATGCCTCCTGGACGCCTCCCTGGTGAGGTGTTCCGGGCATGTCCCACCGGGAGGAGACCCAGAGGAAGACCCAGGACACGCTGGAGGGACTATGTTTCTCGGCTGGCCTGGGAACGCCTTGGGATTCCCCCGGAGGAGCTGCTCCAAGTGGCTGGGGAGAGGGAAGTCTGGGCCTCCTTACTTAGGCTGCTACCCCCGCGACCCGACCCCGGATAAGCGGAAGAAAATGGATGGATGGATGGATGGAGTCAGGTCTTATATATGGGTACATAAAGGACCTGATTAAAACTTTATAGATATCAAAGAAAAAATATCAAGACAATTTTCTGAAGCAGATTACAAAGAAAATAATGTTTTTGAAGGAACTGAAAATGTTTCAGTTTCTTTCATTAATGAATGCTGACTCAGCGTCACACATTAAAGCTGCACTGACATTATGTTGTAACCAGTGCTGGACTGGCCATCGGGAATACCGGGCAAATGCCCGCTGGGCCGTCGGTGATTTTTGGGCCGCCCGGGCGGTCCTGTCATGAACCAAAAAAATAAATTATAGCTATTTTTTGTCAATCGCGATGGCCGATTGGTTGATTTTCTTGAACGACATCGAGCTAATCCAATGAAATCTCTCAGCACTCTTTGGCGGCCCGACCAGCCCCTCCCCTTTAGACCAATCAATCAGTCATACACAGAGAGGAGAAGACGACATGGAGAGCAGCAAAAAGCGAAAAGGAGGCGCCGAAAAAAATAGGATTAAAAAGAGACAAGCCCTTCAGGCAGATGCTGCAAAATGTATAAAAATAACCCAGATGTTTGCTGGTGGCTGTGGAGCGGCCACCTCAGCAGCAGCAGCCACAGGTGCCGACAGCGGAGGTCTGCAGGTGGATGAGGCCGAGAAATGGCGACAGGAGAGCGGGAGACCCGCGGCAGCCGCAGATGCCGATGCGAGCGTGGGAAATACTCAACTTCAGGTAAGAAGTGATGAAATACACATGACTCTGAGGTCTAATACAGGAAACATGAAGAGACTTTCAAGGATATAGCACACATTTTTGTATATTTTTATGTTAATTCCTTTTTTTACTGAGGCTAAGACAAATATTTACTTACTTAGTCATTACAAATTAATATTATAGTAACAGAATTTTCAAACAGCAACCTGTTTTTGTGCAATTTGCTCTGTCAGTCCAATTTTTTTTATTTTGAAATGAAGAGGTCAAAATTAAATGTTTTTGCAAACAATAATCAAACGACTAATAAATTATAATAATTGTTAATTGCAGACCTAATTTAAAATACTTTTTGGTAAAATGTTCTCATGGGCTATTGCTAATTCCTGAACCTTGAGTTTGTAACTATGATAAGGCATGATGATTAATTATCGTATGGCACCACCGTATTGTACTTGAAAACAGTAAAGATATTTTTTGTAAAGATGCCAGTACTGTGAATATTTGAGCATGTCCATAAAATGTCCTTTTTTTCCTCACTTTTTTCTCTGTCTCCTTTCACTTCTTAAAGGTTTCCATGTTTGACGAAATATTCTGAGTTGCTGCACTGACTGTTGCTGCTGAAGAGGTCTAAGGTGACATTTTATTGATGTAATGAGTATATAGTCTGTGAAAATATTACTCAGTCACAAACTTTGTACAATTTTTATACATTTTAATATTGGTAAAAAGTAATGTCTTACTGTCTCCCTCTATTCCTGCCTGTCCAAATTTCCAGGATCCTTATTATACAATGTACATTGTTCAGGAGGTTAACTAGACCAAGCAGCCTTTTGGTTTCAGGCTTTAACATGACTGGGAGGATGGTGTAGTAAGTTCATTAGACAAGTACATATACACCAACAAGACAATGTTTGTTATGTTATCTTAACACAAAACAGGAATATATGGCTGATGGAAAAATAAAGTTTCTTTATAGAATGGTTGTTTGAGATTTTTAATTTCTGTGTTCCTGTTGTTACAATACAGAGCCATCAGGCTCTCTGATGGTTCCTCCTTTTTGAGGCATGGTATGGTTTCCTATAAATACTGTTTAACAAACACCATTATGTCATCTTAATAAACTATGATTTTATTCTAAGCACCTTGTTGGGTCAAGGGAAAACAGACATAAATACAAGCAATATCTAAGAGTGATTGCTGTTAGCACATCTTGCTCTGACTATAATCATTCTGACAGGGTGCCATGATAACATGGGTCATCATAGAATTACTGACTTAAATAAAAAAGTATCTTTTCATTACAGTTTGCAAGCACTGTTACAAGAAATTTGTTTCCATTCACAAGCGTCATTCTCTTTCCATCAATACCTGGCGGGCCACTCTGCTCAAAATGCCCGGGCCGATTTTTTGTTCCAGTCCAGCCCTGGTTGTAACTATGCATCTTTTGCACTAAATAAATTACAAATATATTAAAATTTCATTACAAGTTATGGTAATTTTGTTGCTGTGACACGCCCCTATAAATCCGAGAATTTTCGCAAACGTCATTGTGACGTACGGAGATGAGACGCTGCTCGTGCGCACCTTGTAAATAACAATGGTGACCGATACAGAACCGGACGAATTTAGCAATCTGAGTGAAGAATAGAGCGATTTTTATTCAGTTTGGGAAGCCAAAGTTATTTCAGGGGGTTAAACAATAAACAGCAGGTTCTAATTTATGTCTGCAGCCGTATTTATGGAAGCCTTACCAACAAGGAAGCAGGGGGGAACCCGCGACTTGTGAGGACAGAGGAGGACGTGATGGAACCCGTTCTCGTCATCCACAGAGCACTGATTGGTACTGCTTTAATTAAAGCTCCCCTGACATGATCTTTCAACTTTCCAAAAAATGGCACAACATATATAAATATTAAGATTGACCTCTGACCGTTTTTGCTAAAATAATGTTAAATGAATGAAAATTCCTCCCAAAAACAGTTTAAAATTAGCGCCATTTTTTTAACACGATAAATAGGGATTTCGCCGTCGCAGGATGATGACGTCATAACAAGAGACGTGTCTACTGCGCAGCTTGAAAACAATGGAGGAGCTACAAACTCGATCCGTCCAATTTAGCCATTTAAAAGTTAATATTTTAGCGGATTGTCTGCAGAGAAGCCAAAGTTATTTCCAGTAAACAGCAGGTTATAATTTTTTTTCAGCTCCTGCTGGTTTTTGGAGACTTTTCACTTCAGGACGTGAGCAGCTCTGTGAGGACTTACAGCATAGTTTCCACAGCACTGAAATGGTAATATATTAGTTAATGGTTCTAATAATTATTCAACATTAATTTATAGTTTAAAAAATTAGTCCCTTTTAAAATATCTGTTAAATATATTATTCTTTTATTTTATTTTGTTTGTGTTTTCAGGTTTCCAGGTCTCCAGTCCATCACCTGAGGCTCTTCCTGAACCACTAGTACAACCCAGACTTTCACATCACAGCAGGTAAGATTGCATCAACGAAAAGAATAGTACTCAACAATATTCTTTGATGTAAATCTGTTGATTTTCTGTGGTTCTGATGAGGGAAGTGACAAAGTGGATGCAGCATTCAGCCCATAATGGACCCAGATGTCCCCTGCGTCCAGACCTACAACACCTGGACATCCATGAGCGTGGAGGAGCGAGGAGGTGGTGGAGTCTGAAGAAGTACAAGCAGCAGGATGAGGAGAAACTAGACCGATGTCCCCTGCGTCCAGACCTACAACACCTGGACAGGAGGGTGGACGAGGAGGTGTTGGAGTCATTTTTACAGAGCTGATGAAGTCAAACACCACTTGCATTTTTTAAACTCAATTTTTTTTGATAATCTGTTCATATTAATGTTTCCCCAGAGGTTTTCATTTATTTGATAATATGGGATGGTTTTATTTTAATAAAATGTTTTTTTCAACATTCACCAATTTTGTTTTTACTAAAGTATGAGCTGTGAGTTGTAGATGCACGAATGAAATTAAAACAGATACACAAATATTCTCACAAAGAATAACTCAACACTAACAGATAATATAGTGTACTACTGTAACTTTATTTACACATAACTACAGAAACACTTGGTTCATTGTTATCCTTTTTTTTTTTCAAACAATATGTTCATTTGAACAGTCAGAAAAAATATTAAATTCATTGATTCATTTTCATCTCAATGCTCTGGCCAGTTGTAGTATTTCTGCATATTTTAATGTCTTGATGCACAAACGTAGCTTTCTGCAGCAGTCCTGATGTTCTACAGATCCTGAAGATGTCTCCATCTGTTGTTGAACAATATCAAGGTTTGTTCTCCTCCACCTCGGTCCACTCTTCAGGTGAAGACATTTCTGTGAATCCTCGCTCCGCCACGCTCATGGATGTCCAGGTGTTGTAGGTCTGGACGCAGGGGACATCGGTCTAGTTTCTCCTCATCCTGCTGCTTGTACTTCTTCAGACTCCACCACCTCCTCGCTCCTCCACGCTCATGGATGTCCAGGTGTTGTAGGTCTGGACGCAGGGGACATCTGGGTCCATTATGGGCTGAATGCTGCATCCACTTTGTCACTTCCCTCATCAGAACCACAGAAAATCAACAGATTTACATCAAAGAATATTGTTGAGTACTATTCTTTTCGTTGATGCAATCTTACCTGCTGTGATGTGAAAGTCTGGGTTGTACTAGTGGTTCAGGAAGAGCCTCAGGTGATGGACTGGAGACCTGGAAACCTGAAAACACAAACAAAATAAAATAAAAGAATAATATATTTAACAGATATTTTAAAAGGGACTAATTTTTTAAACTATAAATTAATGTTGAATAATTATTAGAACCATTAACTAATATATTACCATTTCAGTGCTGTGGAAACTATGCTGTAAGTCCTCACAGAGCTGCTCACGTCCTGAAGTGAAAAGTCTCCAAAAACCAGCAGGAGCTGAAAAAAAATTATAACCTGCTGTTTACTGGAAATAACTTTGGCTTCTCTGCAGACAATCCGCTAAAATATTAACTTTTAAATGGCTAAATTGGACGGATCGAGTTTGTAGCTCCTCCATTGTTTTCAAGCTGCGCAGTAGACACGTCTCTTGTTATGACGTCATCATCCTGCGACGGCGAAATCCCTATTTATCGTGTTAAAAAAATGGCGCTAATTTTAAACTGTTTTTGGGAGGAATTTTCATTCATTTAACATTACAGGTAGTCCCCGACTTACGAGCGAGTTCCGTCCCTAGGGGGCGCTCGTATGTCAAAAATTCGTAAGTAGGATCACATAGTAAAAAAAAAAAAAAAAAATTATTATTTTTTTTTTTTTTACTTTTTTTTTTTTTTATAATAAATGAATACATGTACAGTGCTGGACAGTCAACAAGCACTTGGCCTATCCTAACACAGTTTTTAAAGATGAAGGAATGAGTTGAATTGTCTCCCTTTCACATAAAGTGAAAGTAGCTCCCTTTATGGGAATGGAGCCTGCTGACTCCTTCATCTTTAAAAACTGTGTTAGGATAGGCTAAGTGCTTGGTGACTGTACATTTAATAATAATAATAATAATGAATTCAATTTATAATGCACTTTTCATTAATAAAAATCTCAAAGTGCTACAAAGTGTAACAAAGCAAAGATCAAAATAAAACAAGTGATAAAATCAAATAAAATCAATAATAATATCGACTAAGATCAAAGATAAAATCATGTGGATGCAGATTAGGCTTGCTTAAAAAATAAATACAAGCCCAAAACCAGAAAAGTTGGCACGTTGTGGAAATCGCAAATAAAAACAGAATACAATGACTTGCAAATCTTTTTCAACCTATATTCAATTGAACACACTGCAAAGACCACATACTTAACGTTCGAACTGGTAAACTTTGTTATTTTTTGCAATTATTAGCTCATTTGGAATTTGATGCCTGCAACATGTTTCAAAAAAGCTGGCACAAGTGACAAAGAAGACAGAGAAATTTGAGGAATGCTCATCAAACACTTATTTGGAATATCCCACAGGTGAACATGCAAATTGGGAACAGGTGGGTGCCATGATTGGGTATAAAAGCAGCTTCCTTGACATGCTCAGTCATCCACATAGAAGGATGGGGCGAGGGTCACCACTCTGTGAACAAATGCGTGGGCAAATTGTCGAACAGTTCAAGAACAACTTTTCTCAACGAGCTATTGCAAGGAATTTAGGAATTTCACCATCTACGGTCCGTAATATCATCAAAAGGTTCAGAGAATCTGGAGAAATCACTACACGTAAGGGGCAAGGCCGAAAACCAACATTGAATGCCCGTGACCTTCGATCCCTCAGGCGGTACTGCATCAAAAACCGACATCAGTGTGTAAAAGATATCACCACATGGGCTCAGGAATACTTCAGAAAACCACTGTCAGTAACTACAGTTCGTCGCTACATCTGTAAGTGCAAGTTAAAGCTCTACTATGCAAAGCAAAAGCCATTCATCAACAAGATCCAGAAACGCCGCCGGCTTTGCTGGGCCCGAGCTCATCTGAGATGGACTGATGCAAAGTGGAAAAGTGTTCTGTGGTCTGATGAGTCCACATTTCAAATTGTCTTTGGAAACTGTGGACGTCGTGTCTTACGGACCAAAGAGGAAAAGAACCATCAGGACTGTTATAGGCGCAAAGTTCAAAAGCCAGCATCTGTGATGGTATGGGGGTGCATTAGTGCCCAAGGCATGGGTAACTTACACATCTGTGAAGGCACCATTAATGCTGAAAGGTACATACAGGTTTTGGAGCAACATATGCTGCCATCCAAGCGACGTCTTTTTCATGGACGCCCCAGCTTATTTCAGCAAGACAATGCCAAGCCACATTCTGCACGTGTTACAACAGCGTGGCTTCGTAGCAAAAGAGTGCGGGTCCTCCCCTGGCCTGCCTGCAGTCCAGACCTGTCCCCCATTGAAAATGTGTGGCGCATTATGAAACGTAAAATACGACAACGGAGACCCCGGACTGTTGAACAACTTAAGCTGTACATCAAGCAAGAATGGGGAAGAATTCCACCTGAAAAGCTTCAAAAATTGGTCTCCTCAGTTCCCAAACGTTTACTGAGTGTTGTTAAAAGGAAAGGCGATGTAACACAGTGGTAAATATGTCCCTGTGCCAACTTTTTTGCAATGTGTTGCTGCCATTGAATTCTAAGTTAATGGTTATTTGCAAAACAAAATAAAGTTTCTCCGTTCGAACATTAAATATATTGTCTTTGCATTCTATTCAGTTGAATATGGGTTGAAAAAGATTTGCAAGTCATTGTATTCTGTTTTTATTTGCGATTTGCACAACGTGCCAACTTTTCTGGTTTTGGGCTTGTAAATAAAACAAGTGATAAAATCAAGTAAAATCATGATATCAGCTAAGATCAAAGATAAAATCATGTGGAAGCAGAATAGGCTTGCTTAAAAAGAAAAGTCTTTATGCTGCTTTTAAAGTCAATCAGTGACTGTGGGAGTCTCAGGTCAGGTACATTTATCTATTTATTAAAAATATACAGTACTGTATATACAGTATTTTTATTTTTTTATTTTTTTATTTATAAATAGATAAATGTACAGTACTGTACAGTCACCAGCACTTAGCCTATCCTAACATAGTTAAGGAGTCAGTTGAATTGTGTCCCTCCTCCCTGCAGGCTCCATTCCCATAAAGGGAGCTTGCTTCCTTTATGTGAAAGGGAGACAATTCAACTCATTCCTTCATTTTTAAAAACTGTGTTAGGATAGGCTAAGTGCTTGGTGACTGTCCAGTACTGTACATGTATTCATTTATAAAAAAAAAAAAAGTAAAAAAAAAAAAAAAAAAAAAAAAAAAAAATTTTTTTTTTATTTTTTTTTTTTTTTTAATGAGATGCATGCTCGTAAGTCCGGGACCTCGTAAGTAAGAGCGCTCGTAAGTCGGGGACTACCTGTATTTTAGCAAAAACGGTCAGAGGTCAATCTTAATATTTATATATGTTGTGCCATTTTTTGGAAAGTTGAAAGATCATGTCAGGGGAGCTTTAATATATCTATCTAATAATTATTCAACATTACTTATAGTTTAAAAAAGACGAGTCCCTTTGAAGTATCTGTTTTATTTTCTATGTTTATTCTAACATACATTATGTTTATGTTTTAAAGCTTCAGTATGTAGCTTTTTTTATGAACATATTTCTTCACTCTGTCACTACCTCCTGACAGACTGATGTTAGCCAGGTAATCTCTGAAAAAAAATAAAAAAAAATATTGTCCCCTTGCTTCTCCAGGTGGTAAATAAGCATTTCTAAAAAGAAAAGGTGACCCGCCATTTTCCAGCCAATAAAAACAGAGTTTGTAACCAGCCAATAAAAACAGAGCTTGAATTTGAATCAGCCAATAAAAACAGAGCTTGAATTTGAAATTCAACAGACCACAAGGGGGCAGAGCCACATATGGCTCTGAGGGGGAGGGATCAGAATGCTTTGCCTGTTGAAAATATTTCTAAGTGCTGCAGTTCTACAGAAACTGCATACTGAACCTTTAATGCACTGAATCATTACATCAAAAACGAAATTTCACTCAAATTCTGTCTAAATAACATCACTACATATTCATAGCTGGATCATCAGGGTGTGCAGTACTTGGTTTCAGCTGTAATAATCAAAATAAAACAATATTTGATATTCACCCTATTATAAGTTTAATCATATAAATAGTTGCTAATTTAAGCTTGTTCTACCTTTTCAGACACTTCTTTTTTTTTGCATATTTAGATAATGTTATCAAGTTTTTTGTGGTAATTTCTGCTACTTCGAGCAACCATCCAGCTTATATCCTACATCCTACTCAGCTGATGTGAGTGCTTGTCTGTAATAATAATTAATAATTAATTCAATTTATAACGCACTTTTCATTAGTGAAAATCTCAAAGTGCTACACATATATTGAATGCTACACACATTCATAAACCGGTGGCGGCAGACTACCATGCAAGGTGCTTTCCAGTCCTACCGGGAGCAACTCGGGGTTATGTGTCTTGCCCAAGGACACAACGACACATGGTGCGGGTCCCGGGAGTCGAACCGCCAACTTTCCGATCGGGAGACGACTGCCCTTACCACTACGCCACGTGAAGTTTTGACCTTCTTTGTGGTTCCTGCAGGGACGTGTCCTTGGTCGCGGTGCTGATGAACTATGACCAGCCTGAAGAGTGAAGTGGATGCTCGCAGCCAGAGCACGCTGGGAGTATTTAGAGATGGGAAAAACACTGCAGCTGAGGTGACTTGATCACATAGACGACATCCATCCATCATGTGTACATCCATCTTTCATTATCACCCACCCATGCATCCATCCATCCACCATCATCCACTCATGCATGCTCCATCCATCCATCCATCCATCCATCCATCCATCCATCCATCATCCATCCACCCATGCATGCTCCATCAATCATCCATCCATCCACCCACCCATCCATCCATCATCTATTCACCATTAATTTTTTTTTTGTAATGATAAAAAGTTTACTCATTTTATAAAATGCAATGACACCAAACCCACTCTGTTTTTGACATTGTTTTTTTATTTTATTTTTTTAACACTCGCCTGGACCAAATGCAAAAATGAAAATAGACATCATATTCTACTACAGTAATTGTCCAATATGGTGAATTGTTACTGTCACGGTGGGTGTTGTCCTTTAAAGTTGAGTTGTGCAACACCTTTTCATCAAACTCTGGGCCCTTCAAAAGCAGTTCAGAAATCTCAAAACCAAACTCCAAAAAATGCCTTAAACTGCAATATTTTGTGTCGTCTTGTGTACATTTTATTATTACCGGTGTCTTCATCACATTGAGTAATGCAGTCTGAGGTCATGCTGTTCCCTGATTGATGCAAATATCTGAATATTTTGACTAAAATCAAAAGATCTGTTAATCATCAGCCTCTTTGTTTTTACTCCCCAATCTGATGTTCAGTATTTCCTCGATCTCTTCGAATATTAATCTGTTTTCTCTTGGGTCTTTTTGTTATTATATTGTGAGTAAATACAACATCTTCATCTCACTGGAAAAATTAACATTTACAATTCAATCCCACATTTACTGTACTGTATTTATTTGTTGTTCTTTTTAGGATAAAGACAGATTGTTGCCACGACTGTCCATTTATAGTTTGTTTTATTTTAATGCGTTGGCATGGTTCATGTTTTGATACTTTCACATTTTTATTTTTCCTTTTAGTTTATCAAGCTATCATGAATATCACACACAGTCCTTAATAACAAAAAGGATTATATAATGGTGTCAACATCAAAGCATTTTAAGTAGACTGTTAATGAGTCTGTTTCCACTTTAAAAACATTAATCAGCATTTATAAAAGTGTAATAAAATACTTTTCATACATCAACGCTGCCTCACTACTATGCAAGATCTTGTTTTAGCTTGTCCCTCCCACAGTGAGTCATCCTCCATCTCATTCTGTCCTCTGCATCCTCGTCTGTCCTCACTCTAGCTACCTCCATGTCTTCTCTATTCTCATCCATTCAGCTCCTCTGAGGTCTTCCTTTGTCTTTTTCTTGGCAGCTGCATTTCTAACATCTTTTTACCAATATATTTATTTATTTATTTTATTGAAATTCATTCATTTCAATAAAATCAAGTCAACAACTCAATAAATAAAAACATACATTCAAAATAAAATGAAAGGCAGCAGATGAAGAATAATCATATAATCTCTGCCCCTTTTTACCCAAAGAAACTCATAACAATACTTTATCAAAGAACAAAATTAACTACAGTACATCACCAAATGTAAGACAACATCAACTCAAACAACAACTCAAATAAATTCTTATGCTATTTTTCATATTCCTTCAAAAAAAATTGTGACATGATTTTTTTACTATTCATAAAATTGCTCAAAATATATATATTTTATCATTTAAATATGTTTGTTTTTGCAAACAAAATGATAAATCACTTTAATTTTGCTTTAAAAGTGATTTTGAACTTCAAGCCGTGTTTAATCATGGGAAATCCGATTACACTCGAACGCACCATATGTGATGTCACACTGGGCAGAGGGCTGTGGTGTCTTTAATAGCGGACAATTTAAAACTGGACGAATTTAGCAATCTAAGTGAAGATTTGAGCTATTTGTCTTCATTTTGGGAAGCAGAAAATTGTTTGGGTGATGGAACAAGAAACAACAGGATCTAATTTAGGTCTGATGCTGTATCAGACTTCCTTCATGTCGAGCTGCTCATACCTGCGCACTGTGACAAGCCCAGAGCTCTGCCCAGTGTGACATCACAGATGGTGCGTTCGTGTGTAATGGGATTTCCCATGATTAAACACGGCTTGAAGTTCAAAATCACTTTTAAAGCAAAATTAAAGTGATTTATCATTTTGTTTGCAAAAACAAACATATTTAAATGATAAAATATATATATTTTGAGCAATTTTATGAATAGTAAAAAAATCATGTCACAATCCCTTTAACAATCTCTTAAATATATACCGAGATCTGACTGTTTTAATATTTTCTTCTAGACCGTTCCACAATCTTATTCCCTGAATTATGGTACACCGCTCCTTCAAACTGGTACGAAAACAAGGTTTCACAAATATTTCTGACCCTTTAAGAAAATAAGTGCTCTTCCTTTTAACAAAATTTAATCATTATATGTATATATATACACATATACTCATTGTCCCTCCTCTGGACATGTCCAAACATATACCCATTGTCCCTCCTCTGGACATGTCCAAACCATCTCAGTCTGGTCTCTCTAACTTTTATCTCCCAGTTGTTCATCCTGTGCTGTACCTCTGATGATCTCATTCCTAATCTTACCCGTACTTATCACTCAAAAGTCAAAGTCAACTTTATTGTCAGAACTGCAATATGTACAGGACATACACAGGATTGAAATTGCGTTTCTCTCAGTCCCTCGGTTCAACAGTAACCATTTAAACACTAAAACACTGAAACATTTAATAAACATAAGCATAAAATAGTAAAAGTGTAACACTGTCCTGAGTTTTTGCATAGTAGTATAAAAGTATGAAAATTTACACCAACACTAAAACTAAAACTAAAACACTAAACATTTAATGAACATAAGCATAAAAAAAGAGAACCTGTTTTTGATAATTTTTTATTAACTTTTTTTTGCCTTATCCTGATTTTTTACCATCACCTTGGCCAAAATAAAACAATGTTTTTTTACATGCAATTTAAGAAAACACAAGATAAGAATAAATGGTCAGAGAAGTAAAAGAAAAAAGTGAATAAACATAGACATCCATTAAAGTTTCAGATCAACTTTATTTCAAAATTTTGTATGTACTGTATTTAAGAGATTTTAGACACCCACCTTTATTATTGCTTTGTTTTGTGCTGAATCATGAAGAATGGTTTAAAAGTAGACATCCACTTTATAGATTTAGTTTAAAATTTTAAATTATTTCAGCATACAGAAATAACAATTGTTTATACTTTTGCAAACCATTTAAGGAAAACCATGTCTTGATTTTGTACTGAGTGAAAGTTATTGTGCAAATGGTGTTAATCCCACGGATTTATGTGTTTGCAGTTGGAGTGCATCAGTTTCATGCCATGGTGTTTCACCACCTTGAATACGCAGATCATATACTGAAAAACAAATGATTAAAAAAATGAAGTTGCATCATTATTAAGTCAGACAAAAATTACATGAACCAATTAATGATATGAATATAATAAAATAACTGAAATCTGTCACACTCTAATTTAAATATGACATTTTTCTTCCAAAACTGAGATACAAGTGCTTAAATAAAGTAATTACCTTAGCCATATGGGGGTTTTGGATGATGGGACAGAAACCTGGATGTCTGTCCTTTCTGCAGAAGCTCTTCCCCAGTTTCACAGTCACTGTGTATTTCACACGTTCTCCTTCAATCTGCAAAGAGAAAAAGCTGTTATAACAACTAAATACTACTGTCAGTCCGAACACAGTCCTGTGAAATTTGTAATAATGTACTAGAAATGCAGTAAAGAAAATGAAACTCTGAAACAGGCAATGACAACTAGTAAAATATTAGTTGTTTTTAACAAAATGCATTGATTTGACCTGAAAAACCAAATCATGTCAAACTCAAAACTGAACTTACCTGATACAGAGCCTCCATCACTTTATCCAAAGCGTAAATGTGCTCTTCTTGAGAGTTGCTGTTGTATTCAGAAATGGCAAATTGTATTGCGCTTGTAAAGCCTAGATATCTGGGCTTTATGTCGTGTTCTCCTCCTAGTGGCCAAGAACCCAACCCCACAACGAAAAGGGCGACAAAAAAGGGCAAAATCTTCCACATCATGGTTCTGTAGAGCAACAACAAATGCACAAGAGTTAATGCTCTGTTTGCGTTCCCTCGCTTTTATGAACAGTCTGCCCAGTAAACCCATGAGGCAGAGCCAGTCATCAGGTTCTGAAGAACAAACCCGCCTCTCAGTTGTAATCAGTTTGATTTGTCCTGATAATTTCATAAGCAGGTCAGAAATCTGTCCCGAGCTGGAGTCTTTATCATCTATAAACTGAGAGTCTGTTCTGTACTGAGATGTTTTGTTATGAAACTCTTATTGAACAAACATCTTTTTCATCAGGAGTCCACAATCTTTACAGTACATTCTAAAAAGTCATTTTAGCTTTTGTCTCACAAAAAATGTGTCTAAAGCCACACAAGCCACATGAAATTCAATATTAACTCAAAATAGTTTTTTTAATTAGTACATCTTTGAATGCACACTATACACACACACATTCTGACTTTAAAGAACTACAATAAATTTACATTTATTTATATTTTGACATGCTAAGATAATTTTTTAAATAAGGACTAAGAAAATGATTTTGAATCTGACATGTTAAAAAAATGTTGATTTTCTGACAAAGATGGCTCTGTGTTTGAGGAAACTGTAGTAAAAAATGTGGCTAATGAGCTAACAAACTATTAGCACGGACTGATCTGTGCTTTTTGTCCCATATGCAAGCATAATAAGCAACTGGCCCAGACAACATCCCCGGGAAGGTGCTGAAAGACTGTGCCCATCAGCTCTGCGAGGTGCTGGCCGACATCTTTTAACTCCTCACTCACTCTGGCAGCAGTTCCCACCTGCCTGAAGACTGCCACCATCATCCCAGTCCCAAAGAGCTCTACAGTGACTGGTCTGAATGACTCTCGGCCGGTGGCCCTCACCCCGATAGTCGCTAAATGCTTTGAAATACTGGCTTTGACCCACATCAAAACAACAATCTATATCAGTGAGGACCCTCACCAGTACGCATACCGCAAGTATTGATCAACAGAAGACGTCATCTCCTCTGTGTCCACACTGCTCTCACCTACCTGGAGCAGAAGGCCTCCCACGTCTGTATGCTGTTTGTGGACTTCCCGTCTGGCTTCAACACCATGATCCCCCAAACGCTGATGGACGTCAGATCCAGCAAACTGCTCCAGCAAACTGGTTGGTCCACTTAATGCGTTTACTGCTTGGTGGGGAAAAGTTAATTGGAATTCCTCTGACTGATGAAGCCCTCCAGATAGAGGGCGAAACATTTCTATAAAAAAGAAACTGTCCAGATGACCCGACTGATAATTATTGGATTTGGTACCTGGATGATTGAGCATGAACTTTGTTGATATAGTTTTATACTTGAAAATCCTCTTGCTGCCTTCTTTCTCCCACTCACCCCCCTTTTTCTCCCTCACTGAACAAACCCAGCCCCTCAGCCACGCTCCCCTCCTTCCTGCTTCTGCACGAGGTGGGCTGAGACCAGTGTTGCCAGGTGTACAATAATTATCGTATTTGTACGACAATTTTGCCCTCTGTACAATGTATGATCAATAATCCCAAAAAAGGCCAAAAAGTATGATATTTTGAACGTTCCGTGAATGTGTGGTTGTATTCGGTTGTCATCAGCCTGTCGCAACTTTCTGTCTGAGTTTTTTTGTGAACCCTGAATGCATCTGAAAGTTCCAGCCAATCGTGCTTTTCTAAATGTGACCTACGGGTGACGTGTATGCGTTTGCCTCAAAACAACGGCCATGATTGGCTGAATAGACCGTTGCACCCGCCCCATACCAACCGTTCACAACACACCTGTCCTGAGCGCAGGAACTATGCCGTGGGGCCGGCCTCACAAACTCAACCCAGACAGGGAAGACAAGCTAGGTAAACAAGTACCAAAATGCAATAAATAAATAATACAGGATGTGGGCTATCCAAAAAGCACGGTCTTATTGAGCAAAGCATTCCCGCAGCCAATATAAAAACACTTGAACGTAACGCATGTAGTCCCCCAGATATAGTACTGCGGGTGGGCTTAGCTTTTGTACGGCGAGGCAGAATGATATTAATGTTTTCGTGGCTCTTCATATTAAGTATGAGGGAGGAAAAGAAAAAAAAATTAACAAGAAGCAGAGCTGGTGTAACACCGGTCTGGAAGAAGAAGCGATCAAAATGAGTGAACAAATGTAAAGTTTAATGTAAAATGATAATAAATACATAGATTAAGAAAATATGGCAGGAAAACTGGGACATTACTGATACAGGAAGACATTTACATGCACAACATTCAGAAAAAAGCTAGGATATACAAGGAAAGCAGAAAGAAACAGGAACTTAGAATCAATAATTACTCGCAATTCATTCAGCCTTTATTTAGTCAGGTTAATCCCATTGAGCCTCAAGGAGTCATTTACAAGCGAGACCTGTTTTCAACAAAGAATGATGACAACAGTGACAACAATAGACAATCATAAGAGAGGGTTATGGATTTTATATATTTTTAAACAAATTTAACAAAAAAAAGTCAAAGTAGCAAAACAGCTAGATTATAAGGCAAATGTAGGAACATGTCTGTATTGGTTCTTGCCAGGAGTCCAACAGATTTTTAAAGCCATTTAAGAGGTCAAGGTCGAGAGCTTCAGATCTTTTTGTAAAATATTCCATGAAGCAGGAGCGGAGTAAGAGAAGGCCCTTATGCCAAGTTCAGTCCTCACTAAGGGAACATTGCAGGTAATCATGTCCTGAGAGCGCACGCTGTAGCTGCACTCATGCAGAGACATGTAGGAGGAGATGTATGAAGGCAGTAGACCAAGAAGTGATTTAACGTACCAGTGGTACAATAGGACACACATGCCTTAATAAATTGCTTAAAATTAAAGATCAAATTATTATTTTCTTGAAAAATACAAACGTAATAGAGAGAATTTAGTTGAGATATTAAATTAATTTTGCAGATTTTTTTCTCCTGTTTATCTCCTTTCCCTATAGCTCAGTAGGAGACGTTAATGAACCTTACAGTTGGTCTGCCAACCTCCATAAAACAAAACAACAAGAAGAAAGGTGGTGGTGGTGGTGGGGGGGATCATTACATATCTATGGCTCATTAGTTTTTATCCGTACTGATGCCACAAAGCTGTGGGTGCTTGTTGTTTCATTCTGTTCTGTCTTCTAGATGCTCTAGGCTCTAGATGCTGTTCAACACTAGAATGACTGTAGCGCATTAATAGACTTGTTATTTTGGTTATAACAGGTGTACAATAATTTCCCTCAAAATACGATAATTTACGATAATCCTACATTTCTCACCTGGCAACACTGGCGGAGACATTTAGCACAACAACACGGCAGATATGAAGAGCAGCTTAGCTGCTGAGGAAACAATGTTCTTTCGGAGCTAGTTTGGATTTAGATTGTCAGATGAGGGGTAGAAAATGCTGTGCTTTATTAGAAGAGCAGCGACAGGTGGCAATATTAATAAATCAGCAGCTTATCATATGGTTAAACACACGGTCCTTAGCGGCTAACAAGACGGCTAACGCTTTAGCCGTCTTTTTCCACAGCTGAGACTGACTGTGTCTTTAGCGATATGATAAGCTGCCTATTTATTAAAGTATCCACCCCTCTCTGCACTTCTCATAAAGCATAGCTAAATGAGCTCTGACCTGTAGTTTGTTTTAAGGAAGCAGCAGGCTGTAAAAACACTCATGCTACGTTCAGACCGAACGCTTTTTGAGCGGCCAAAAAGCGCAAAACGCCTCAAAGTGAACGCACTGGACCCAGTGGTGTTCAGACCGGAACTTGAAGCGGCGGTGGCGGCGGGGTGTGGGAGGAGTTAGCAGAGCTTAAACTTGCTAAATGTGAAAAGTTCACAATTCAAAACTTACCCGATATCCCGACTTCCTCACTGGCACTCCGCCAGGCAAGGTCCTTTTTATTTCTTTTAACTTTGCGGGTTGTTTCCGTGTTTCACAAACAATAGTCACACAGTTGCGCAATACCCGTCCCCTCGTTTCCGCGTCACATAACTGACTCTCCCTATCTCCTCCCCCGACTCTCCCTGATTGGTTGACAGACGCGTGTAACGGCGAAATCTTCGGCATTTTCAAGGCGAGCTGTGGAGGCTGCTGCGGGCTCACGTGCACGGAAAACGCTCAAATGCCACTTCCAAAACGCTCAACGCGCACGTGACGCGACGCCCGACCCCTGGAGGCGCGTCCCCCATTGACTTTGCATGTAAACCGGCCGCTCCTGCAGCTCAAAACGCGTTCGGTTTGGACGTACCATCAGAGCTGCAGCTTCACGGTCCTGAGTGGAGGCTCACATTACTGAAGTTCACAAACACGCTTACTAACATGAAGGCACCTTTCTATCTTATCAAGACATTCAAAGCTCTTTACAACACAATCTGTACCCTCAGTTACCCATTCATACAACACTCTACTAGATCTGTACAAGGATTAATCAGAGCTTTATCACATTCATACACCGATGGGACACACATCAGATGCCCCTTTTCCACTGCTCAGCGTGGGTCGGATCAGATCGGCTCACATGTAGTTCTGTTTCCATAGCACTTCTGTACCCCTTCTGTGGGCAGGGTCCAGAATCCTACTCATCTTACCACATGGTGGCAGTAGTGTTCCCTCAAGCTATTTACTAGCCACCACTAGAAGAAAAACACGATAAAGGCTTTGACAGAATGTTGGGAAAGAGAGTCTATAATGGAGTACCTCAGCTGTAATTTTTAAACCTAATTCATAATAATAATAATTCGGACGAAGGACGAAACCTTTCTACAATTTTTTTTTGCTTTGTTTTGTTTTGTTTTTTGAATGTCCAGAGGACCAGACTTAGCTTTTTTTATTTATTTTTTCTACCTGGAGCATGCATCAGGGTGCTAGTTCATAATCCTACCTTGTTGCCTGCTTTAAACCCATGTATTTTCCATTTCAGTATAGATTTTTAAAATACAGATTTATTAAAAACACATTTTATTATTTAGTTATGCACAAAGTGCTTGTTAAAGTTGCAAAACCATATTTGTCTGAGCTGTTTCAACCTAACTGCCCTCCCCGATCTTAGATCAGCTGAGCAGTTGCTGCCGACAGTCCCCAAAACTAGGTTGAAGTTCAGAGGTGACAGGGCATTTGGCCTTGTTGCTCCCAGGCTGTGGAACAACTTACCGTTGAGTGTCAGACAGGCATCCTCTCTTCCTGTTTTTAAATCTCTTTTAAAAACTCACTTTTATTCCTTGGCTTTTAACACGTGATCTTATCTTTTGTGGCATTTTACACTTGGACACTTGACACTTGGACTAAGCCCCTCTATTTGTAACTGGGTCTTAGACTTCTTAACAAACAGACCACAGTCCGTGAAGATCCACAACTTCTCCTCCTCCACCATCACCCTCAGCACTGGCTCTCCTCAAGGATGTGTGCTGAGCCCTCTTCTGTTCACTCTGCTCACATATGATTGTACAGCCACACATCCAGGCTGTCATATTGTTAAGTTTGCAGATGATACAGCTGTGGTGGGATGCATCACAGATAATGATGAATCCAGCTACAGACAGGAGGTGGAACATCTGGAGAGCTGGTGCAAAGAGAACAACCTTCACATGAATGTGAAGAAGACGAAGGAGATGATTGTGGACTTCAGAAGGAACAAACACACCCACACCCCACTGTATATAGGTGGATCTGCGGTGGAGGTGGTCTCCAGCTACAAGTACCTGGGTGTACACTTGAATGATAACCTCAGCTGGAGCAATAACACCACCAGCCTGATCAAGAAAGGTCATCAGAGACTCTACTTCCTCAGACGGCTGAGACGAGCTGGTCTGAGAAGCTCAGTCCTCACCTCGTTCTACAGGTGTGCAGTGGAGAGCGTCCTGTGCTCCAGCATCAACGTGTGGCATGGAGGCTGCACAGTTGCAGAGAGGAAAGCTCTACAAAGAGTGGTGAAGGCTGCACAGAAGTCTGTGGGAGTCAGTCTCCCCACCATCACAGACATTTACACCTCCAGATGCAGAAAAAGAGCCACCTGCATCATGAAAGACCTCACTCACCCAGCACACTCACTCTTTGCACCACTCCCCTCGGGACGGAGGTTGAGGAGCATCAAATGTAGAACCACTAGACTGAGGAACAGCTTCTACCCTGAGGCTGTCAGACTCATGAATAAATAAATAATAAGAATAAACACTGCAAAATGTCACATCATGCTGATACTGATCTGTTTCTTGTTGCTGCGTTCATCTGTGACCATCTGCTCATGTTCGTGCTGCTGTTTATAATGATGTTTTTCTACTACATTAGGGCTTAGTGTATTACTAGCTGATGTCTCTCTTAGTTAATCCTAGATGTTATTATTGTTTTTCTCTTGCATTTGTTGTTGGATGTAACTGGGACCCTGTGTACATAATCTCGTTTTCAACACATGTACTACATGCGGTGCAAATGACAATAAATTCTCTCTGACTCTGACTCTGACTCTGATTTTAACACACCTGCAGTAAGACTGGTATACTGTATGTCTTTTTTTTTTTTTTGTATGCTTTTTATCGTTTTTAATTAACTTGTCTTTTATGTTATTGTACAGCACTTTGGTTGACCCTGTGGTTTTTAAAATGTGCTTTATAAATAAAGTTGATTGATTGATTTAAAACATCACACTGTGATCTTTGAAACTGCCAGTGTCTCCCTGGTAAAGCTGCTGCTGGACGCAGATGATGGATGGATGATGGATGCATGGTCTGTGATCACCTTCCTCCTAGGAGATTAAAGTCAAAAGTCAAAGTCAACTTTATTATCAAAACTGCAATATGTACAGGACATACACAGGATTGAAATTGCATTTCTCTCTCAGTCCCTCGGTGCAACAGTAACCATTTAAACACTAAACACTAAACAATTAATAAACAAGCATAAAATGAAATAATAAAAGTTTAGTACTGTCCTGAGTTTTTTTGCATAGTAGTTTTTCATAGTAGTATAAAAGTATAAAAAGTTTCACCAACACCAAAAACACCAACATTTAATAACCATAATCATAAAATGAAATAGAGTGTAATACTGTCCTGAGTTTTTTGCATAGTAGTTTTTCATAGTAGTATAAAAGTATAAAAAGTTTCACCAACACCAAAAACACCAACATTTAATAAACATAATCATAAAATGAAATAGAGTGTAATACTGTCCCGAAGTATAAAGTATAAAAAGTATATCTATAAAATAGATGAAGGTTCTGGCATTTGACATTTGTAAAGAGTGACAAAGCAGCATATATTAAGGGGTGGATGTTGATGCCTGTCTCTCCCTGGTAAATCTGCTGCTGCTGGACGCAGATGATGGTTGGATGATGGATGGATGGATGGTCTGTGAACTTTAAACTGTCCAAAGGACTTTGGCCACTTTGGATTTTTGACTGTTTTTGTCTGACTTCATCCTAGAACCAAATAATTTATAACGTAATAACAGTTGAGCAGATTCTAATAATCTTTTTCTTATGATATACACACTTAACATTGTAAAATAAGTTTAGGAAATTGAATGTTCCAGGACACCACTTAAGAAAAAAAAAACGTTCAATAGGAAAAGTAAGAAGTGAAAAATGTACAGAACTAACGAATTTCCATTTGTTGTCTCACGGCTTCATCCAGAAGAAGACACAGGTTGTTCAATGCTGACTCTTTTCTCTTGACTGTAAAAGAAGAAAAACCTGGTTAAATCAGTCTAGATACTGTTTTTTTTTTCTTCAAACTAACAGAATGTAATCACAAGATGTTCATTTACAAACTGTAAGCTGTTGGAGGTATTTTAAATAAAATTCGATTTTTTTTTATAGACATAAATGTGTGGAGGCTAGCTTTGTTTTTTTTCCCCCTTGTATTTTGTAGCAAATTGCAAGAAATAGCTCATAAACCACACCACAGTTTTTTTTTTCAAACTAACAGAATGTAATCACAAGATGTTCATTTACAAACTTTAAGCTGTTGGAGTTATTTTAAATAAAATTCGATTTTTTTATAATTTATTTTCGTAGCGCATGCAACAGGTTTGGAAGAAGTCAAAGCGAATATATTTAAATCCAGCAGATTTGACCATTTTGTGAATTTATGAAGGAACGGTTAAGCTCAGGAACCCTTGTGCTTTAAAGTCAGCTAAGAAATATATATTTTTAAGCGTATTTAGCTACATTTAAAAGAAATAAAGCCGCCCGCGCGCATGCACGTGGCGAACCTACTTTGTTAAATGCAGCAGATTTGACCACTATGTGAAATTATTAAGGAACAGTTAAGCTCAGGAACCCTTGTGCTATAAAGTCAGCTATGAAATATATTTTCATATCCGTTTATTTAGCTAAATTTTAAAGAAATAAAACCGACCCACACGCGCGTGTGCACTTGGCGAACCTACTTTTTAAAATCCTGCAGTTTTGAGCATTACGTCAGTCAAGCCACCATTGCACGATTACAACTGGTTCAGAACGCAGCTGCCCGATTTTTAACCAGCACACGCAAAAGAGAGCACATTACACCAGTCTTGGCCTCCCTTCACTGGCTACCGGTTCATCTTCGAATCCAATTCAAAATTCTCATGTATGTCTACAAATCGCTGAACAGTCTCGCCCCCGCCTATCTCTCGGATCTGATACACCCATATGTCCCTCCACGTGCTTTGAGGTCAGAGGATCAGGTACTCTTAATAGTTCCAGAAACTCGCCTTAAGCGCAGGGGTGACAGGGCTTTCTCTGTAGCAGGCCCAAGACTCTGGAACGAGTTACCGCTGCTCATCAAACAGGCCCCCTCCCTCTCGGTTTTCAAATCCCGGTTAAAAACTCACTACTACTCCATCGCTTTCAATGCCAGCTGATTTGTATTGGATCGTTTTATTTATGATCTGCAATGTTTTTTATGTTTTTCGTGTTGTACCTCATTGTCTGTGTTGCCTGTTGCGTGTTTGTTTGTCCAGCACTTTGTGTGGACTTGTTCCTGTTTAAAGTGCTTTATAAATAAAATGGTATGGTATGGTATTAAGAAAAAGTTCAGCTTAAGACACATCTTTGCTATAATTTTAAAAACAAATAATAGTTTTTACCGTGTTAATCGTGTAAAGTCCTTCCGTGCAAACTCGCTCGCTTCTGTGGCAGCCATTTTCAGCACAACTCCTCCATACAGACTCCTCCCCCCGACCTATCAGTGACTGACAGTGTTTCTGACGTGACGACGCAGCTCGCCTGAGCGCGGGTCGTCCCTGCTCTGAAATTAGACCAAAATCATGGTGCGGCGCGGGTCGGAAAATCCAGTGAAATGGTGTCAGCGCGCGTCTGGCACGCAAATATTATGCAATAACCGACCCGCGCCGACCGGTGGAAAAGGGGCATAAGAAGTGTGTGATGACTGAACTCTGAACTTTTCCAGGGACCTGTCCCACCTGGAGGAGCAGGTCCAAGAAGAGGTTGTGAGTAATGAGGCCAAATACAACCACACTGCTGCTACTGTTGTTATTGAGATGTTTTTCTCCACCTCTGGAGAAATTCACTGCAACTAGATCTGTGCTTTTAGCAGAAAATGTGGACAAGTTGGTCTTTTTGGACAAAAACTTAAAACTTGATTAGATTGTAAACAGTCTGTTGCTGCTTATTGTTCTGGTTCTGACGGTTATTGTATTTATTAAGATTTTTATTATTGTTAGTATAGTTTATTTATTGTAAAGAATGCCGTTTATTTAAAATATCATCCAAATGGGTTGCTTTTATTTATTTTTGCACAAACATATTGTTTACTTGACACATTTTCAAAATAAACATTTTAGAAGTCTTTCTTTTTTCTTTACCGAAAATTAACCGAACCGAACCCTCCTTATAATTGAACCGAACCGAAACATGATTTTAGCGCACCATTACACCCCTAGATCTTTGTCACTTATTGACCCCTCATAGAGTGACTAAACAAAGGTCACTGCACAATGGGGAGCCGTTCCAATCAGACCTTTCATTGTGCAGTGAGACTTGTATTTGGAGAACATCTCACTTTGGAGGAGAGGAGAAGCAGGAGTTTGGCATTTGAGCTCAGTACAATCTACTATTACCTGTGTGTATGT
>JBBPBX010002099.1:0-14904 GCA_038048925.1 Garcialebias charrua | reverse complement strand
TATACACAGTATACAGGTGGTCCTCGAGTTACGGTGGCCTCGACTTACGGCGTTTCGACTTTACGAACGCGCATCTCATAAAAAATATAAATTAAATTAAAAATCTTATTTTATGTGTTTAAATATTCTTGATTTTATGTGCACAACACTTTGTTGCAGCTGTGGTTGTTTTAAATGGCTTTATAAATAAAGTATTATTATTATTATTATTTTTAAGCCGATTTACGCAGTTTCCGGCAGTTTCCACCCGCTTCCGCCAGTTTTTACGCAGTTTCTGGCAGTTTCCGACAGTTTCCGACAGTTTTCGGCAGTTTCCGTCAGTTTTCAGCAGTGCCAGCAAGTTTTCGGTTAGCTCCGGCCTTGACAGCCGGCTTCGGACGGACCGTGTCCGATCAGAGGTTCCTGCGCTCGGATACATGAGCTGGGAGCTGAACGGAGGTTTTGCGAGGGACGGATGGACAAAGGAAAACTGCTGTGGGCCGCGTGAAGCAGCAGACAGCGAGCCGGACAGGAGTAGCAATGAGCTAACATTCTAACAAGCCTTGCTGTAGGATGGACGGGAGGATGCTAACGCCCCACCGGGGACACAGAGCCGACGGGCAGCGGCCGGAAGCTCGCCTCGATGTCCGCCTGGTAGCCTAAGATGTCGGATGGACACCGAGCTAACATGCTAAAAGGTGGACAAACAGCTGCGTGCGGTAGCGCTTTGGATGGGATAACACTAACGGCTGCAGCTAATGGCGGGGCTAACGGGCGCAGCTTGTTTTGTTATACTTCGTATAGCTCCGCCCTTTAGCTCCTATTGGATATCTTCCCCCGCGACAGCGTCATACTGAATAACCTTTTAGTCCACGCCCACCTACAGTGTGGGCCCGCCCCGTGTGTATTTAAGTCCACCACACGGAAGGAACAGCCTCTTTTCATCATTCACCGTGATACAGAAGATCTGTCTACACCTACGACTCTACATCTACTTCAATCAATCAATCACCTTTGTTTAACCAGGTAGAGCCCGTTGAGATCGAGATCTCTTTTACAAGGGTGACCTGGTCAAGTTGTCAGCAGCACTATCTTCGATAGGAAGAATGTGCACGCTGTGCTTCGGAGTATTCCTGCAGGACTTTGACCCGCACCTCGCGTGCGTGCATTGCCTGGGACCTCGTCATGGTCTGGACCACCCCTGCCGCATCTGTGCTGGACTGTCCGCCGACGAGCGGGAGCGCCGGGCCGCTCTGCTTGAGTTAGCCCAAGAAGGCGCGCGCCCCTGTAGGGACGAGTCTACGGGGGGGAGCGAGAGGCCGCCCTGCACGGGCTAGCCAGAGAATGCACGCGGTCACGGAGGGGTGAGTCCCTGGAGACAGGATACTCAACCGGACGAGCCGGACTGGTCGTCCGAGAGAGCGAGAGGCCGCCCTGCATGGGCTAGCCAGAGAATGCACGCGGTCACGGAGGGGTGAGTCCCTGGAGACACAGGATACTCAACCGGACGAGCCGGACTGGTCGTCCGAGAGAGTACGGCAGCGAGGCGAGTGGGCCCGGGGCAGGAGCCCTCCTCGCCGGGGCCGAGCCCTCCTCCCACCATAGGTGCACTGCTGCACGTACTGCCGGCCATCATCAAAGAGGCACCCCTGTTGGCTTAGCAGAGGGTTTTGGCGCCAAAACGGGGAGGCTGGACCAGAAGCCCGCCCCATCCGGTAAGCTAGACCAAACAGTGCTACAGCTAGCTAACCGAGTGTTATGCCGCAGCAGCAGACAACAACGTGGCGCTGCTTGCGTTCCACATGTCCAAGCAGCTGGAGAAAGCTGAGCTGCCGGAGCCGATGAAGAGCTCGCTCTGCACGATGGCAGACGTGACTCTGAACCTGTGCGCCGCCTGCCTGTCCCGCTCCACAGGGTGGCTAACCATGATCCACCGCGCCATCTGGCTACGCCAGGCGCCGAATATGTCGGAGTCTCTAAAGAAAGAGCTACTCCAAGGAGCGTTCTCATCGGAGAACTTGTTCGGGACAAGTCTGAAGGACTTTAGAGAAAAGTCCAAGATGGCAGAGGAGGTGTCTGAGACTGTGAAGATCCTGATGTCTGCTCAGCGACCCCCACGGAGCTGGAAGGAAGGTCGCCAGCAGAGGCAACAGTTCAGACAGTCCACGGCTGCAGCTGCCTCCAACCGTGCAGCCCCCCAGAACCCCCCTCCACACAAGGAGCAGCGGTATCAGAACCAGTACCAGAACCAGTACCGCATGCCGCGCAGCAGTTCCGGAAGGGCGGCCGCCCTCAGGGACAGAACTGGTCGGGACAGAACTGGTCGGGGCAAAAACACCAGCAGCAGTACCAGCAGCCACGCAAGCGCGAGCAGCAGAAAAAATGACTGGCTGCAGGGAGTGTGCATGAAAGAAGTTCTGTGTCTGATTTGTTTTCAATAAATCAAGAGAGTGAACGAATGTGTTTTCTTTTGCGTCGAGCTCGTCCGTGGGGTCATGTCGCCCTCTAGCGGCTCAGGTACGCACACTTCCCACCACTGCTAAAAAGCTGGTCTCCATAAACAGCTTTCTACACAACTCTACAAAACCAGGTACAGTGTATTTCACATCCTCCAATGAACCCACACAGCTGCAGCCAGATCATCTGCGCTGCAGCTGTGAGCGCAGCAGGAGGAAACGCGCCTCAGAGCGAACACGAGCAAACAGTGTTTGTTATTCAAACATGCTGGCTGCCTTTTTCCCGAGGTCCGTGAACACCTCCAGGTTCGTGCAGTGATAAAAGCACATTCTTTCACACAAAGCCGAGCTACGAGTGGTTCCGAGGTTCCCCCGGTAACTACTCAAGCCCCGCCTCCCCACACGCAGACGGGGGCATGTGTACGTGACTGCCAGCAGCAGGCACAGCGATGCACTGCACAGTCATGTAAGACAAACATCTGCACTTGTTAACTCAGTTAACTGTCATGAGCCTGGCCTGGACACATTGGTTTCCTGGCCTGGACACATTGGTTCCAGCCAGGACATTTCTGTCTTTTTCAACATCGGGTCAACAACAGGTAACGTCTCTGACCCGTCTCAAAAAAAAAAAAAAAAGACGTTTTTCTCATGCATGGCCTGATAACAGTTGTTTTCAGCCAGGACTTTTTCGTCTCTTCCACAAGCCAGGCAGATCAGGTAAAACCACCGACCTGCACGAGTCAACTGGTCTCAGTGCAGCAGGGGTCGTGAGGAGAGTCTCCTATGGGCCATTGCGACTCCGTCCACTAGGTGGCGGTGGAGGACAGACTATTTCTCTGGTGCAGCAGAACGTTGTTAAATTACAGCGCAGTCTAGCTTCAGACCTGCTCTCTAAATGGTCTCTTACTGGACTACTCGCAACAATTGCAGAGACGCCGCACCGGTTCATTGCAATTTCTGAAGACAACATCTTCAGCACAGGGCGCTGCAGTTTGGAACTACAGGAACTGTTAGCGAAATACGTCATTTCCGGAGTCCCCCCTCGAGCGAGGACGGAACCGTTTTCTATTCAAAAAACTTGTTTCCAAGGAATCAAACAGACTCGGGCAGTTTTCTGGATTTTGTCGATTTGCAACAAACATCACGTGAGTAGTCTCTTCCATATATTGACAATAAAACGTATTTTTCAAATACGTGACACGGAGTTGGGTTCGTCTCAATCGATCGCAGAGACGCATTCCCACATTTCAATCATAAACAAACGCAGGGAATTCCTCAGGTTTGTTTTTTCAAAAAGTTTGCTATCAGTACGACTGCATGTCGTCACGGCAGTTCGCTCCCCTCACCTGCACGAGGGTTACCTGGCGGTGTTTACCGCTGCGTCAAGGAGCATGAAAACTCTGTTATTCACTCGGCCCGAGGATCGATTGCTTCTGTCTCGCTCCTAGAAGAAGCGGAAGCCCAGACTGGTGAATAATAAATGTCCCACTTGGTTATTCGCCATAAACTGGGGAAACAGCTCAGTTACTCCAATCCATAAAGTATTTTTACTGAGACGACCCTCTGCTCCTTCAGCTGTAGTGTCGGGACAGAGGAGAGAGCAGCTGACGTCACTCTTCAGTACGTCAACCTCACACAGGTCAGTTCCAACCTGCTACATAATGAGATTGTCAGGAATGACGGATGCCGTTCACGTGGTAGTGAAATTAATCTTACTACACATGCACCGTTTTTCAGATATGTTTTTATGTCAGAAAATTGACCCAGTACACCACAACTGGCTCATGTCACGGTTTCTCATCACTGAGAACGGACCTGTATGGCAAGCTCTTTTAACATAAAATCGTGTAGTCTGTCTACCCGTCAACAGCTGGTGGCCAGAGAAACTACTATACGCTTTTCCACCTGTGGCTCTCATATCAAGCGTCCTGGAGCGAGTCCAGAGGGAGAAGCTGTCAGTCATCCTGATAGCTCCAGAGCGCAAATACGCGCTGTGGTTCCCGGTCCTCCAGCAGCTGTTGTGGGAGAAACCCCTGCAGCTTCCGTGGAGAGAAGATGCACTTCTGCAGGCAGGAGGGGCGATCACGCACCCTCCAGAGATAGGCCAACCCCTGTGGGCTTGGAGGCTGAACGGAACCGTTTAACTCGTCTGGGCCTGTCTCCAGCCGTAGTAAAATAAAAAAATAAAAACTATTCAAGACGCACGCACGGCGTCCACAACAACTGTGTACGCGTCAAAATGGGCGGTTTTCCAGCGCTGGTGCACCGAAAGAGGGGTCGACGCCACATCATGTGAGCTGGGCTGCGTGTTGTCATTCCTGCAGCTGTTGTTAGAAAGGTTTTTAGCTTATAATACCTTTTAAGTACATGCAGCTGCTATTTTCCTCATGTCATGAAGGCTTTGGTGACAGTTAGTTAATCACCCGATGTTGAAGCGTTTTCTGCAAGGTGTGTGCAGACCAGACGTCAACCAGTGCACTGCAAATTTGGCTGGTCTACATATAAGAAAAAAATACTATATTTGATTCAAAACCACTTAAAACAAGTGAAATTATCTGTCCATGCAGTAAGTTAATTTTACTTAACAAGAAATCTTGAAATAAGATATTTTAATCTAGAAATTTAAGAATTCAAAATGCTTAAAATAAGCTTTAAAAAACTTGATTTTAGATTAAATTACTTTAAATTTAACTTATAAGTAAGTAAAATATATTAAATTTAAGATTAAAAATGCTTAAAATAAGCTTTAAAAAACTTGATTTTGGATTAAATTACTTCAAATTTAACTTATAAGTAAGTAAATTATATTAAATTTAAGTAAAATATATTAAATTTAAAAAGCTCCGCGGTGGCAAGGCTCCTGGGGTGGATGAGATTCGTCCTGAGTTCCTTAGGGCTCTGGATGTTGTGGGGTTGTGTTGGCTTACGCGACTCTGCAATATCGCGTGGACATCGGGGGCAGTTCCCTTGGATTGGCAGACTGGGGTGGTGGTTCCCCTATTCAAAAAGGGGGACCGTAGGGTGTGTTCCAACTATAGGGGGATCACACTCTTAAGCCTCCCTGGTAAGGTCTATTCAGGGGTTCTGGAGAGGAGGGTCCGTCGGATAGTCGAACCTCGGATTCAGGAGGAGCAGTGTGGTTTTCGTCCTGGTCGTGGAACACTAGACCAGCTCTACACCCTCAGCAGGGTCCTGGAGGGTGCGTGGGAGTTTGCCCAACCAGTTTACATGTGCTTTGTGGACTTGGAAAAGGCATTCGACCGCGTCCCTCGGGGGGTTCTGTAGCCGTTTTCGCATTGACCAGCCCTTAAAGGCCCGGGTGGCCCCGCCCCGCCCTCTTTCCCGGGTTCAGCGTGTCCGCATTTTCCTTTTTTTCCCCGGCTCCGCCCTCGTTTTGGAACCATCTCCAACGTGGTTCCATCGGACCGCGGCCCGACGGGCCCAGTTTCACGTCATTTACTGCTCACATTTGATTCGTTGTTTGCAGCAGGGGGCTGGACTGCTTCGTGTAGGGGCGAGACCAGAGGGCGTGACTAGCTGCGTGTTGAGTCATCAACTGCGATTTCGCCAGCGCACCTAAAAACACTCTATTTTCATCTAAAAACTACTTTCGAGTGCATAAAAATGATCGGAAACGTGTGTTTATATGCTTAACTTGCTAACTGTAGTGAAAAAACACATGAAAACTCAGTATTTATTTCGTTTTTTCCACAAATTCGCAACCCGGAAGTCCGCTCGTAAATTTCGCCAGGGCACCTAAAAACACACTATTTTCATCTAAAAACTACTTTCGAGTGCATAAAAATGATCGGAAACGTGTGTTTATATGCTTAACTTGCTAACTGTAGTGAAAAAACACATGAAAACTCAGTATTTATTTCGTTTTTTCCACAAATTCGCAAACCGGAAGTCCGCTAGTAAATTTCGCCAGGGCACCTAAAAACACACTATTTTCATCTAAAAACTACTTTCGAGTGCATAAAAATGATCGGAAACGTGTGTTTATATGCTTAACTTGCTAACTGTAGTGAAAAAACACATGAAAACTCAGTATTTATTTCGTTTTTTCCACAAATTCGCAAACCGGAAGTCCGCTAGTAAATTTCGCCAGCGCACCTAAAAACACTCTATTTTCATCTAAAAACTACTTTCGAGTGCATAAAAATGATCGGAAACGTGTGTTTATATGCTTAACTTGCTAACTGTAGTGAAAAAACACATGAAAACTCAGTATTTATTTCGTTTTTTCCACAAATTCGCAACCCGGAAGTCCGCTCGTAAATTTCGCCAGGGCACCTAAAAACACACTATTTTCATCTAAAAACTACTTTCGAGTGCATAAAAATGATCGGAAACGTGTGTTTATATGCTTAACTTGCTAACTGTAGTGAAAAAACACATGAAAACTCAGTATTTATTTCGTTTTTTCCACAAATTCGCAAACCGGAAGTCCGCTAGTAAATTTCGCCAGCGCACCTAAAAACACTCTATTTTCATCTAAAAACTACTTTCGAGTGCATAAAAATGATCGGAAACGTGTGTTTATATGCTTAACTTGCTAACTGTAGTGAAAAAACACATGAAAACTCAGTATTTATTTCGTTTTTTCCAAAAATTCGCATTCTGAGCTTTTCGGTAAGAACTGCCCACCCACGTCAAGTGAATACCCCACCCACTTCAAGGCTTGCTCTCCGGACAGTGCGCAATCAACGAGGGCGGGCCAGAGCTGGCTCTGGGCCAACCAGAGACGAGCGGGACCGGGGAGGGCCGGCAAATGCGAAAACGGCTTGTGGGGGGTACTCCGGGAGTATGGGGTACCGGGCCCTTTGATACGGGCTGTTGGGTCCCTGTACGACCGGTGTCAGAGCTTGGTCCGCATCGCTGGCAGTAAGTCAGGCTCGTTCCCTGTGAGAGTTGGACTCCGCCAAGGTTGCCCTTTGTCACCGATTCTGTTCATAACTTTTATGGACAGAATTTCTAGGCGCAGCCAAGGTGTTGAGAGGATCCGTTTTGGTGGCCTTAGAATCGCTTCTCTGTTTTTTGCAGATGATGTGGTCCTATTGGCTTCATCAGTTCGTGATCTACAGCTTTCGCTGGAGCGGTTTGCAGCTGAATGTGATGCAGCCGGGATGAGGATCAGTTCCTCCAAATCCGAGGCCATGGTCTTGAGCCGGAAAAGGGTAGCATGCCCTCTCCGGGTCGGGGAGGAGGTCCTGCCCCAAGTGGAGGAGTTTAAGTATCTCGGGATCTTGTTCACGAATGAGGGAAAACTGGAGCGTGAGATCGATAGGCGGATAGGTGCAGCGTCCGCAGTGAAGCGGGCGCTGTACCGGTCTGTCGTGGTGAAGAGAGAGCTGAGTCAAAAGGCAAAGCTCTCAATTTACCGATCGATCTACGTTCCCACCCTCATCTATGGTCATGAGCTTTGGGTTATGACCGAAAGAACGAGATCTCGGATACAAGCGGCTGAAATGAGTTTTCTCCGCAGGGTGTCTGGACTCTCCCTTAGAGATAGGGTGAGAAGCTCAGTCATCCGGGAGGGACTCGGAGTAGAGCCGCTGCTTCTCCACATCGAGAGGAGCCAGTTGAGGTGGCTCGGGCATCTGGTTAGGATGCCTCCTGGACGCCTCCCTGGTGAGGTGTTCCGGGCATGTCCCACCGGGAGGAGACCCAGAGGAAGACCCAGGACACGCTGGAGGGACTATGTTTCTCGGCTGGCCTGGGAACGCCTTGGGATTCCCCCAGAGGAGCTGCTCCAAGTGGCTGGGGAGAGGGAAGTCTGGGCCTCCCTACTTAGGCTACTACCCCCGCGACCCGACCCCGGATAAGCGGACGAAAATGGATGGATGGATGGATATTAAATTTAAGATTGAAAATGCTTAAAATAAGCTTTAAAAAACTTGATTTTGGATTAAATTACTTGAAATTTAACTTATAATAAGTAAAATATATTAAATTTAAGATTAAAAATGCTTAAAATAAGCTTTAAAAAACTTGATTTTGGATTAAATTACTTGAAATTTAACTGATAATTAAGTTAAATATATTAAATTTAAGTAAAATATATTAAATTTAAGATTGAAAAGACTTAAAATAAGCTTTAAAAAACTTGATTTTGGATTAAATTACTTGAAATTTAACTTATAGGTAAGTAAAATATATTAAATTTAAGATTTTTTTGTTGTTAATTCTTATTTGTAAGAAATTAATACATTACAACAAGAAAAATATTTGTAATACAAGTAAAAATCTACTCAATATTAGTGAAATGTGATTAAGTAAAGTTGTTAGTTTATCTTGAAATAGGACAGTTGTTCTCAATTCAGGTCCTCGTGGCCCATCTTTGTTTTCCTGCTTTGGCACACCAGATTTTAATAAATGAATGATTGACAAGCTTCTGCAAAAATGATATGTTGAAAAGCGGGGAACAACAAAAACATGTAGAATAGTGGGTCATGAGGACCGGAATTGAAAAACACTAAAATGGACCATAAATAATTTTAAATCTAAGCTCAAAAATCCTTAACACAGACATTATTCTTAAAAAATGTCTCGACTTCACCCGAAATCACCACCAGGACAAGAGTGATTAACTGTCAACATTTATTCTTCCTTTTTTCCCCAAACAATATTGAGCACAATCCTTAAAAGCTATGGCTCTTTTAAAAGGCCTAAACAGAGAAATAAAAAATAATGTAGCATTTTGCCCTTAAACATGTGGCCGTCACATAGTCCCACAATAATGTCATAATCCCAACGTGACGAACCCAATATGTGTCAACATAAAGTGCATTATTAAAAAAAGTTGTCCTTTGTGAGGATGTAAAGTGAAAAGCTTTATCAGAAAAAACATGTAGGCAAATTAGGGGGAAAAAACTAAGAAAAAACAACAACAATAAGAAAACCAAAACAAACTGAGCTCGTAAAATTCTTATTATTCCCCTATAAAGGTTGAATGAAAATTTTCAAAGTGAATTCTACTCAGCATTGCTTCCGTTATATTGATCCTGGATGACAATCTTTTTTTTTTACATTGGGCACAATCCCTTAAAAACTAAATAAAGCCCTTTTAAAGGGTCTAAACAGTGAAAAAAAACTACAACATTTTGCCACTAAACTTCTGAGTCACAGTCCCACAATGCTGCCAATAATGACATAATCCAAAAGTTACTCAAATGAACCTCAACATAAAGTGCATTAAGAAAAAAAAGGCTGTTCTTTGTAAGATGTACAGTATAAGCGGAGCAAAAATCAGAAGATTGGTTGCCAAAATAGGAAGAAATGTCATGAACAAAAACCAAGCAACTGACCTCAGAAAATCCTACTTATCTATTTTTCAAAAAATGACTTCCACTCAGCTATTGCTTTCTTATGCACTAGTGGCATCTTGATCATGGATTGTGTCACTGATTACCTCAGTTTGGATGACAGAGAGGACCGTTGCTACACATTTTGGGTACCGGTATGTTGAGTGCAAGGTGTAGTAAAATGCCATCAAGACCAACATTCCTTCCCAAAAGTCCTTCAAGGGGAGAGTGCACACAGGTGTGTTTCCCACAGCAACAATGGTGGTTGTTCCATCAAAAAGCAGCACTGGGGAGAAGAGTGGCTTCTTCTGCAGGTACAGCATGGCATCTTCACCTGGCTAAAATAGAACAAAAAGGACAAAGTGTTCAAGATTTTAAACTTAAGCGTTGCTGGGCATATAAACAGTTTAAGATACATTCAACCCATTTGTATGCAACAACTGAACAATGCTCTAACAGATTTACTTTTTGAGAAATTAATATGAAATAAATAACTGTGAATAAAAAAAAATAGTGAGCATGAAATTTATTTTTACAGCCTAAATTCGAACTCCTACAGATTCATATTTTTGAAGGCAGTTTTTTTAATATATGAATGAATTATTTATGCCTCTACTCGTGTCTTATGTATAGTTGTTCTGGCCTACCTCTCTGGAATAGTTTTTTTTTTAACAGTTAAGAAATCTTGAATATTGAGTGATTTAATATTGGAGGTAGGGTGGTTGATTAGATCCACACTCCATCCGTCTCAGCCATGTGTCCTTGGGCAAGACACCACCTGTCTTGCTGGTTGTGTGAGTGTGTATGAATGGGTGAATGAATGGGTGTAATTGAATGCCTGTTGTGTCAAAAGCTTTGTGGTCCATGTAAACTTGAAAAAGTGCTATACAAATTCTGGCCATGGTTGAAATTGCCAACAACTCTCACCTTAAGGTTATGAAGGAGAGCTTCATTTGCACTTCCAAGCCGCTTTGGCGGTGTAGTTGGTGAAGGAAAAAGGGATGGGAGTGCATTGAGGAGAGCGATAGTAAAATCCACTGTGGACCAAGAAATGTTATTCAATGAAGTAGTCTGAACACATCAGATTTATCTATTTAATGTATGGAAAGGCAAATTACCTCCATGTACATCCAAAGGAAGAGTGAGTTTCAGGGCTTTCTTCCAAATGCCATAGAACTGCAACTTAGAACAAAACTCCGTCCATCTACCCTTCATTTGATCAATTTATTCGCAGTTGGGGTGGTTTGGAGTGACGCAATTCATCCATCACCTATGACAAAGTTGTACTCAGTCAAGAACTCACTAAACTTACACAGAGAAAAGCAAAGAAATTATGTAAATGTAGTTACACTTACATTTCAAATGTCTTTGAAGCATGGGCATGCTTCAAATATTTTTGTGGGCTTGTCTTCTTCCCTTCTAAGGTCTGCATCAATGGAAGCTCTTCTACTGTCAAACTATAATTTTGTGGGAGATTTTAAAAAATGCAGTTAAGACAAATTCATGCTAGACAATATGGACAGTAATTATCCTCTTAGCTGTGTTAGGTGTAACTACCTTTTGGGTGATGAAATCCCAAATCTTCTTTCTCCTGAAGAAATTTTCAGGGCCTGGAAAAAGATCCTTCAGGTCATCCCGGGTAAAGCTTCCCAAAGCTTCTTCATCAATATTTGCATCTGTAAAAGAGAAACGCAGGTTTTAATTAGACATTTCCCCATTCCACTGTCCTAGATTTGTCTTTGCCTGGGCGTGGTTAATGACACACTGAGGTCACTTTCGGTTAATAATATATTTTAGTTGTAAGTTATAATTAAATTATATAAAGTCTAGCTTTAAAAGTGTATTTCATAAACACAGAGTTAATATGACAATTAGATTGTTAACTATATATTTGCAATTAAATATTACCTTAAGAGACAGTGATTTAAAAAAGTGAACTTTTCAAATTGATGTTAAATGGAACGTGGTTAAAAAAGTTGGCTGTATCTGGCATTTGTGCTGGTGAACCACTTCAAATAGTACACAAAGTTAGTACTTTTCACACAAATTAAAGTAGAGTTTCTGATATGTCTTTCCAGTATGAATGACTGAAATCATTCTTGTGAAAATGACAGGTTTGTCGACACACACACCCCTGTCATTACTCCATATCAAATCATAGTAACAATGCTTTAACTGGCGGGGGAGCATGGAAAGCCAGGCAGCCCACCAGGTTTAAAATATCACAGCAGGAAATCTTATTTAGAAAATGTTTACCACAGAGATTGGGATCCAGGATGAATTTTATCTATGAAATTAGCTAACCATCTTCTCTGTAGGTCAGTTTTGTGTAATTAAAACCTAAAATAGTCAAATATATCAGGTTCTACACTACCCTCAAACTAAACACCATCTTATAAATTGTGTTGAAAGACCAAGGAAACCAAAGTTATGGTTGGTTATGTGTATGTATGAGGATTTTTTTTAACAGCAAGTGTTTCTAAAATAAAATATTGGCTACAAAAGGGGGTCAAAAACATTCACGTTCAAATGTGTGCCTTTTTGCAAGTCAGGGATGTTGAAAAAAATTGTGTAGGAGCGCAAAGTTACAATAAGCGAACAACTCAGGGGACGAACATCCATCATTTAAAGTCATTATGTAAATAAACAAAGCATTAAAAAGATCTGTTACCTTTGAGTTAGTTTATTTTGCTGCATTTAATCATGAACCCAACAAACAGAACAGAATGAAACAGTACTGATGTTACAAAATTACTGAAAACATAAAAAATATGCCTTCTATATAACAAATACTATTTTGACAAATCTGACTTGCCAAATGTTTAAAGTACTTATTTTATTTACTTAGTTTTATTTTCAGCTGCTTGTAGTTTTAACTTGGATGTTCACAGAAATAGTTTTAATCAGCTTTTAACCAAGATTCAGTGATTTCTGTAGATACCCTTCATGCCTACAATTAACTTGGGAATGCAATAAAACTGTTTATTTTTCTATTTTCCTGAATAATGTTCAAAGTAGATCATGTTAACCACGTTACAAGTTTAAGTTTCAGAAGCTATGCTAACTGATAAATCAAATGAGCTAAAGTAACTGAAAAATGAGACTTACCCTGCAACACTGACAGGATAGTGTCATCAAACTTGTCCATGCTGAGGCAACGGTTCTGTGGCTCGTTTCTGAAGCCTCCATTCACAGGACCTGGTAAAATATTGCAGCCAAAGTAAGCTCACGCTAATGTTAGCATGCTACTAGCTAGCCTTAGCAGCCCTAAAAATGCAACTTCATCTGAATATCCCCGTTGTGCTGTAATGTTTTTCACACCTTATAATTAGTAATTAATACTGTTTTACTGACCTTTAATTATTTTTCCGCTTCATTTAGATAAATATTTGACGGTTATTACCATGCGTTTTCCCCCTTCACAAGGCTGTGACGTCACTAAGCGACAGGAAGCGAGAATGCGCATGCGCAGCAAATTATTTTAAAAATCCAAACGCTAATGAATAATTTTTAAAACACTTATCACATAAAAATAAATTGACATAATATAACTTAAGCATATAAAATCATATAATTAAGTATACATATATATTTATATTTTAATCGCTTACCTTTCCCATGATGCCTCTCGTCCGTTGCCTAGTTACACAGAGACGCGGGGAAAAGGCACAAACAGTTCACGATGGCGCTCTGGAGGTGTATGATCTGTTTTGGCACTTTAGCAGCTAACGACAACAAATTGAAGCAATCTTGTGGACAGATGTTAATTCTTTTAAAAATACCACCTTTACTTTTGTATGATGTGGACAATGAATATGTTGCATTTATTAGAAAATTAATTGATAATAGTTTTTGCTCCCATTATTTCTTTAAAAACTGTGTTGCAACTCAGAAGTATGATAGAAAAACATATGTATCAATTCAAGCAACTTTTCCCTGAAGCCAATATAATACCTAATTAACATTATATGTTACATCTTCCCAGTCAAATCTTATCCCTTGGACCTTTAATAAGGAGTATGTATGTGTATGCGCTTTGAGGCCAAGCACTCATATTTTAAACAGCGTGGGCTTCTAAGTTAACATTTAAAATGTTTGTAAATCACTAGCAAACCACAATCAGTTTCTTGAGTTTTGTCAGAATTCATTCATTCATTCAACCTTTATTTATACAGGCTAGCCTCGTTGAGTCACGGGGACTCATTTACAAGAGGGACCTGTCTCACTCACACCAAACAACCATCCACTCTCACACTCACACCTAGGGTCAATTTAGAGTCACCAATCAGCCTAACAAGCATGTTTTTTGGTCTGTGGGAGGAAACCGGAGTACCCGGAGGAAACCCACGCATGCACGGGGAGAACATGCAAACTCCACCCAGAAAGGCCCCGGACCGGGATTTGAACCGGCAACCTTCTCGCTGAGAGGCAGCAGCTCTACCAGTTGTGCCACCGTGCTGCCCATATGATAAATGGTAAATGGAGCTTATTTATATAGCGCTTTCCAGCCCCCTGTGAGGAGCCCCAAAGCGCTTTACAATACCAACCATCCACCCATTCATTCACACATTCATACACCGGTAGTGGTAGCCTGCCTTGCAAGGCGCCATCCAGACCTACCGGGAGCAACTCGGGGTTAAGTGTCTTGCCCAGGGACACAACGACACATGGTGGGCGGACGCGGGATTTGAACCTCCAACCTTCCGATCGGGGGTCGACTGTCATTACCACTGTTCCACGGCCGCCCACATTAGGGACTGAACATCCTCTTTTTGCAAAAGAAAAAAAATCTGGTCCTGTATCAGCTGTTAAAAATATTGAATATATAAAATAAAAAAAGTCAAAGACTTTTTTGAAATAGAAGTCATGCAATCTGTCATCTCTGTGAAATGGTATGTTCTAAATGGCAATAAGTACATTGCTGATAAGTCTATGATTATTGCAGATGTGGATGGCAATTTCCCATCGTTTGAACTGATAAAAAATATATATATTTGATTGATTCCTCTTTTATTGCTTTTGAGTTCTAGCAATATGAAACTTTGAATTTAAATCAAGACTTGCTGGCTTATGAAGTAGCTGTGCCCACGATTACCCAAGCTACAGAATTAGTCCATGAGCTCATTGATTATACTTCCTTCTCTATTAGTTTCCGTGACCGT
>JBBPBX010002098.1:33310-94112 GCA_038048925.1 Garcialebias charrua | reverse complement strand
TCTATGATTTGTTTTAACTTCTCTTTCCCAGCCGGGGAGAAGTCACTTTCATTTACTCTTTGTTCTGTTACTTCGGGGATATTTACAGGTTTATACCATTCTTCTGATTCATGTTTTTCATGAGTGGGCCCTATTTTCACTAACCTGGATTTAAGCATATCCAGTCGTCTATTTAGAGCTCTACGGTCTTTCCGTGGTTTTCTTAATTCTTTCAAATCAGTTATTGCAACTAGGTTGTATGGTCCTTTGATCCAAACAATTCCGTGCCATAATGCATAAGGCATTTTTTCTATGGTTCCATTAGCCAATTGAACCGTTAGGTGTCCTATTGTTTTTAGGTTTTTGCGGGTCATAGACACCTCTGCCCCAGAGTCTATCAGATAGGGCTCTCCGTCCACTTTGGTGTGGATTTCGTCCCCATCCCAATAAGCGCCTTCTAGGGTGACCCGCGACCTATCAGCCATTATTTAGCTGGCCCCCCATCCCTTTTCTTTCGGGATTCCTGGAGGGCCTGTCTTTGCTCAGGGGTCATTCTATTATATTCTTCTGTAGGCACGTAATCGCTCTTTCTCTGAGGTGCTGCATTTCCAGGTGAGGCTTGATACCTTCTCGGCTGTTGGTTTCTGTACTGTTGTTCTTGCTGGGGCCTCTGAGACCGTTCTCCATACTGTGGTTCTGATTGTGGTCTTTGGGGCCTTTCCCTGTATTGTGGCTCTGACTGCCTTGGGGACCCTCTATATTGTTGCTGCTGTTGTTGTTGCGGGGCCCTGGGGGCCACTTTTGGCTGTTTTGAGCTCTGTTTTGTCTCATTTTTCCTCTTTTCCTCCCAGTACTGTTGTTCTAGATCATAAGCTTTCACTGCCTGATCGATCTGGGGGACTAAAGTATCATTGGGCATTGAAATGAATTTCACTTCACCTTTCCTACCCTTTGTTACTACTCTTAAAGCCTTAACATACCTTTTTGGCGGGACACTTTGTTTTAGTTGATACCAGACTGATGTGAGGTGTTGGCCTTGATCCATGCGTACTTTTGCCCGTTGAATTTGAGCATCCTCGTCGTCCATGTCCTCAAGTACCAATCTCTCAAAATGATCTTGAGCTGTCTCCTCTTTGCCCACTGGGTTTGCAGTGACATTACCCAGCCACAGCTTTCTGGCTGCGTCACACTCGGTGGAACTAATTACCATAGGCCATACATCTTTTATGTATTCTTCGGGTTTTTCATCAGGTCTTTTTTCCCTTACTAGGTTTTTCAGCATTTTGTACTCACGATAACTATCAGCTTCTGAGCTGATGGTTCGGTTCTGTTCCGCCCTCTTAGATTTTTGGTCTGACTGAGGTTCGTGGTATACCTGATTACTTTCTTCCTGACCAGTTGCCTCTTCATCACTCTCTGATATCTCATCCCTCATTTTCTCGTTTGTTTCTTTGGCATATTTGTATGCAGTCTTTCTCATTCTTCTCAGCATCACATCGTGCGCTATTGACATGTAAGCTGTTCTAAAATTTTCGGTTAGGTCTTGGTGAGCGGCCAATGTGGGGAACATGGGCATCATCAAAATGTTAGCCCATTCTCCCAAGGTGGCTTTTACTGTCAATCCCACCATCTCCTCTAATTTATCGGCCCACTCTGTTGGAATATCACGGTGGCTTTGGCCGGCCTCAGGAACATATGTACTACGTCCCTGCTTTGTCTGTATGAGACCCCAAGTTGGGTCCCTGGCTATTCTTTCTGATGCTTGCTGTGGATCTATTAGTGGTACTGTTTTCTTTTGCCCCTTCCTTAGTCCAAACCTCAAGGACTTTTTTGGTAGATGAGTTTGCTCCATTGAGCTCAGGCTAACACTATCGTCACTTTCAAAGTTCATTAAACTTAGGTCTTCATCAGATTCTCGGTCTAATCCTTCTTGCGGGTGTTCACCTCCGATCTCTGCGTTTCCTGCATTTAAGGCTTGTATCGCGGTGACTACCTGATCTCCAGTTCGTCCTTCTGAAGTGTCTGCTCCACTCCTCCTGATTCTGGATTTGGAGCTGCTCAACTCTTTCCCTTTGGGGGTGTTCTCAATCAGTGTTAACCTTTGGTGGGTGTCTTTCGCGGTGGATTTCTTTTGTCCTGTGTCCCCTGAGGTACCTGGTACCTCCCCATCATTCATTTCAGTGTTCTTGGGTTGTTTGTTGACGGGTTGTTTCCCTAGCGGGGACATTGTGGCCAATAACCGTTTCTTACGTTCTTCCTCCAGGTTGGGTGGGGTCACTATGACTATTTCTGTTAACGGGGAGACGCTTGGCATACTGCCTCCTAAATAAGTTACTGTATGGACAGCGACCCGTTCAGCTATTTCCCACTGGATAGGTCGGGCCAGGCGGCAGCCGTACGGGAACGCGAAGGGCGCCCGGAGGTTCTCGGATCGCAATCCTTCTATCGTCATTACTACTCGTCTAAAGTTATTCGCGATTGCTTGGGCTATCCCTCTCTCGAGGGCCTCTATCATTTCCCTCATATACTCTTCATTACTGTTTGCTTCTTTGTAGCTTCTAATTGGGACATGTATTATAGCATGATACAAGAGATTTCCCCCGCTCGTTAGGTATACTTTTGGCTCTGATACTTGGCTTTGTGCCATTAACTGACTTACCTCTAGCTGGTATTGTGGTCCAGCTACAGTGTTCAGGACCTTTCTGAAAGTGTTGTTATGGATTTTACAGTTATTTTTGGTAAACACTAGCAGTCCATCACCATCTATCTTAATCCCATTTTGGAGTTTTAGGACCCGTGCCTCATCAGGCACTGGTCCAAGGGGTTTTGAGAATTGGATTTTGTTTCTGGGTTGCTTGCGAGGAGATTTACTCCTTGGTTTTGCTTTTGGGGCTGGCTCTGGTACCCCTTCAAGGAGTCCTATGAAAGTTTGCCCCGTACTGCCTGGTCCAGGAGGGAACTCAAAGTCTGTTTCATTATGTTTTGTTTTACAACTACTTTTCCTGTGAGTTTCTCCCAAGGTTCGTAAGGAACCTACTAGGGGTTGTTTAGTTTCCTGTTGGGGTTTTAACTGC
Organism: Garcialebias charrua; assembly: GCA_038048925.1. Classification (NCBI taxonomy): domain Eukaryota; kingdom Metazoa; phylum Chordata; class Actinopteri; order Cyprinodontiformes; family Rivulidae; genus Garcialebias; species Garcialebias charrua. The sequence goes on along the minus strand of JBBPBX010002098.1, from coordinate 91,059 downwards.
CCTTTTGGGTTATGTATCTCCGTTTTTTCTACGGGGTTTACGTTCAAGAATTCGGCTAACTGTTTTGCCAGGGCTCGGGTCATAATTTTGAATCCCTTACCGGTATTGTCATCTGACTCACCAGGATTTGAATCTCCATTGTCTTCCCTTGGTCTTTTCTTTCTTTCGGGGCTGGTGGCCGGAGATCTGTGGTCCCCTTCAGTTTCCGTTTCACTTGATTCTGGGTCAGTACCATAAGTGAGGGTTTCTCTGTAATTTCCTGAGTTCCCCTTGGAACCCCATGAACTGGGACCCTGGTTTGAGGCTGGTTTTATGGGCGCTCCGCCCAATCCACTACTGCCTCGCTCTTTTGGTGTTACTTTATTCCGATCTGCTATCATTTGCTTGTACTGCCTAAGTTTATTCAGTTCTTCAGTATACTCTTTAAATCTAGAGACCGCTTTTACCGTCCTGTCCTCAGTGCTAGTGACCCAGCCCACACCCATTTCGTTGGCCACCATTTTCACTAGTGTGTCATATTCTGCTGATGGGCTGTATAACACTAACACCTCTCCTGTAGTGGTTTCCCCAATTACTTGTGTCCACCACCACAGCCAAGTTAGAATTTCGGTTTTTGTCTTTACTTCCGTTGGGTGTGCCCATACTACCATTTGACTTAAATGTCCGACGTGGGTGCAGTTAAACTCACCCAGTTTCTCTATTTGTTCGTTCAGGTTTTTCAGCAAGGTTTTCTCACCTATTTTCGGGTTGTTTCGTTTGAACGTTTCTTGTATGAATGGGTCCCAGGTTTCATACCCTCGGCCATACAGGAGGACCGAGAGACCTGGTTCTTTTTCTTTTCTTGTGACCTTTGTTCTCTTAGGAGCAACGGGCTTCCTTTCTGGCTCAGGTTCTTCACCTGACTCTTCCGGAGTGTTTATTTCGGAGTCTGATCCATGCTCCGGGTTACTTGTTACTCCATACCTTTCTAGTCGGTATTGTCTCAGTTTATTTATTTCTTTTTTATACTCTTTACTCATTGGGATTGCCATAACATCTAGGTCTATTACGTATCCGCCTAACCCGGATTCTTTGGCAACCCTTCTTATTAGGGAGTCGTAGTCTGCTGATGGGCTAAGCAACGCAGTTATAGTCCCACTTCTGTTCTCTCCCATCTGTTTTATACACCATTGCAGCCACGCTTTAATATCGCACTTACTTGTTACTTTTGCCGGATCTTTTACTACTATTATTTGGTTTAAGGGCCTTTCCTGTAAGCAGTAGAATTCTCCTTCTGTTCTTATGTATTGTACCAGGTTTTGTTTTAGGGTCTCGTCAACGACACCGGGGTTATTCTCCCTAACCGCGTTCTGAACGTGTTGGTGCCAGGTCTCAAAACCATGACCGTATGGGAGAATGGTAAACTTCAGCTCTTTTGGTGTTCCTTCACCTGGCGGGGGAGCTGTTGGATTTGTTCCTCCTCCCCCTAATTCATCGTCTGTTTCCTTAGAGGAATCCGTCACGGAGTTCTGTTCGTGGGTTTCAGATTTTTGTTTCCTTATTGCTTTAAATGCTTCCATCTTAGCCCATTCCTCCTCATATTGAGGATCCTTTTTAATTGATTTTACATCAGGAGTAAAGCTAGAATGCGCTATCCCTGATGCTTTAGCCACCCTCTTTACGAGAGGGTCATATTCGGCTGAGGGACTGTGTAACATTACTATGTTTGGGCCATCAGGGGTCTCAAGCCTCCGTATCCACCATTTCAGCCATCTTTTAATCTCGGTTGTCTTTGTTATTTGGCCGGGATCTTTCATTACTATTATCTTACGGCCCTCTACTATCCCGGGACAACAATAAGTATTTTTTGTTGCCATTTTCTTAATAAGATTGGTCTCTAACGCTTTATCATCTGTTTTTAGGTGACCTTTTCTGTATCTTGTTTGAAGAGGGGAATGCCAAGTATGAAACCCCAGGCCGTACAGAATTATTTCTATCGGTATCTCATTCTCTGGCTCACCTCCTGTGTCAGGTTCTTGTCGGTTCGGATCGTCCACTTTGGACGGGTCCTCAGTCTTTGTCGTTTCCGCTGGTGCAGGTTTTGGTCCAGTTGGATCGTTTTCTGTGGACTGGTCCTCCAGTCCTATTGGTGCCGTACTTTCGGCCATTGTTCGTTTTTGTCGTCTCGAGTTTGTCCGTTTTCAAAGCCGACTGACTTTATGTCCCTGTACCTGGGATGAAAACTGACCTGCTGCTAATCTTACTCCCGATCTATGGTCAGTAGATCACGAATAAGCCCTTTTTACCCCGCCCACTGCTGTGGAATTAAGGGGCACTTAGCTGATAGCTTAGACCAGCCGACTACAACTTCTCTACTCTAAGAGGAGTTGTTCTTCTGGCGCTTGTCAGTCCTTTGACGCACGCCTTGTCTCTTGGGAGTCTTTATTCATAAAGAGGGTCCCTTCGTGGTCGCCATGTTTGCTTATCTGAATAATCAGCGAGGTAATCACAAGGTGCGTGACACGCCCTCACTGCAGCCTACCTGCTAACAGGGTCTATTGAACCGGTCCCGGAGTTTGGGTATTACCTTGAACTACGTGGGACAGCTTCCGACTGAAGGCTGTCGATGGGAGAATTCATCTGGACTATTCACCTCCTAGCTTCCACAAGCCACACCCCTTTTTCACCTTGCTCCTCCCTCCACCTCAGCAGCCGGGGACCGGAGGGTTTAGTACAAGGCAACTCGTGTTAACGGAGGCTTCTCCCGTGTTTAAGCTCGCTATTGTTACTGATCCAGTTAATTTTAGGATCCAGGAGATCGGACCCTGGGGTATTGTTTTAATATAACCTTAGGTGCTAATGCTTAACCTTTAAAAACCTCCTAATATTTGATGTTATCTTTGTGAACCAAACTTACATTTCCGCGGACAAGTGGGTGATGAATAAAAGTCAAGAATTTTACGTTTTGTTTATTTTAATCAATTATTTTGCAGGGAAGGATCAGCGTTACAGCATAACAGTACAATTAATTATTATGATTATAAGTAAAGGAAAAGTATTAATTCACCAAACAATCTTCAGACTAGATGTTAAGTTGCTCGCTCTGCATGGAGTCCTTGAGGAGGTTCTTTTCTGGAGTCCAGGCTGGAGAGGTTCGGAGGGTCGTCTCATTGATGTTACTCAGTTAACACTTCCAATACCCACCCAGTCTTATGGACCAGAATTAGAGCGCTTAATTATAAGAAAATTCCTCATCCAGCTTTATGAGCTAGAGTTTAGAGTACACTCTCACATTACCACCTCATCTGATTTTAAGAATCAGAGTTAGAGTAGTCTTTTGCAATCACACATCTCTCTTGACCTTAGGGATCAGGGATTAGAGTTTTACTTAAAATCTTACCCAGTGGATGTATCTCCCCAGAGCCCTCCGTATTATCAAGCAACCTCGAGCAATTAAGTCTCTAAGATAATTGAATTGTCTATTCGCTTCCGCTCTATCCGCATTTAATTTAATTTGATTTAAATCTAGCTGAAGATCTGGTTCAGGAAGGTGTCTAGCAGGCATCCCTTTCTTCCTCAAAGTCCCTGGGGACCGAGAGGGAAAACCTGAAGCAGTCGCCTTCAGTCCCTGGGGACTGAAGCTCACCTCTGACTCCCTGCTGGTCTGATCTGAAGAAACAAGTTTTGCTTCGTCCTGGCTGTCTGGGTAAAAACTATCCAGTCCTTCCTCAAAGCTTGAGAATGAAAGAAAAGGAGTCTCTCCCCAGGACGCTTGCTTCCTCCTGTCAGCACAGAGTCTATCTGAACCACGCTCTGGGTCTTCAGTGGAGCAGGTCAGCTCCAGTTACTTGATGTCTGATGTACAGCTCCTCGACCGCATCATGACAACTTCGGACAGCCTACTCCTGACAGCCCGGTTCTGAAGGAACAGGGCGGTTAAATATAAATCTTAGTCCCGCCTTCTCCCTAGGAGGAGGGGGATTGCTAGTCTATGATTGGCTGGATCTGCTTGCTTTGTCAGTATCTTGGCAAAGCTGCAGATCTGTTCTATTCTTGCAACCTTTGCTTGAAGCTACATGTTCCCTTATTAGGAAATGAATTTGCTCTTTTTGCTCGAGGCTAAATGATTCACCAGGGCCGGAGGTTGACACAACTCTGGTCAGTTAGTTACATCACTTTTTCCAGTAAAATGTTTGCAAGTTATACTTTTCAACATGTGTGTTTTGCAAGAGACCACTTTTGTCACAAAACCATTTTTGAAACATAGTAACACATCATTACAATTGTTATTATAAAAATGATTAACTCTCTGTCATAACAACATCACATTAAATGATTATATTGGTTACAACCATATCTCACTTATATTAAGTAAAACATATCTCACTTGATTATATTGGTTAAAACACATCTACCATGATTATTGGTAAAAATCATATATCTCATGATCGTATTGATTAGAACAAGTTACTATTAAAACCATTCAAGGTTAAACCAAGTTCAGATAAAAACATATTAAAGTTAGAACCAGTCTTTTGCTTCATACTTCTCCCTTATACTTTCTGCTCCAGTTAAAATGTTCGTGTGTGAGTTTGAGAATGTGGCCGCTTGCTTTTGGGAAGTGACTTTCTTCATGACTTTCACAACTTTTAACTGTTAAACTTAGGACACCGTTAACTTCTCTTATTCACCTTACCTTTATGACTACAGTTTCTAATATTCAGATTTTATAGGCTCTTCTAAGGTTTTTAAACCATCATTCTCTTTCTACCTCTTTGCGGTTCTCCTCATGTGCTCAATCTGCCTGTCTGTGTGAGCGTGCATCTGTGTGTGTGTGTGTTTATGTGTGTGTGTGAGTCTGAGTGGTGCGCTCCTGCAGAACTCTGTTTGTGCTCACATTCTGAACAGATGAGATAACTGAAGTTGCATAATAGGCAAGTCTGGACAAGTCCAGACAAGCCCAGACATGTTTCTACCTCGACAACTGTTATTAATATATGTTTTGTACTTCATTCCATAAGTTTTCCTGTACTGATTAATTTTTGTTGGTTTTGAATCCATAATAAACTCACTCTTCTCGACAACCTGCACCCCCAAGAAGCGTGCCATCTCGGACCAGAGCCCTGAAATAAACTGGGGACCTCTGTCTGAAGTGATGTCCAAGGGCACACCAAAACGGGCAACCCAAGTGGAGAGGAACACACCAGCCACGTCGGAGGTAGCTGTGGAAGAAAGAGGAACGACCTCTGGCCACCTGGTTGTGCGGTCAACCACTGTAAACAAGTGTGTGAAACCCCGTGATGGGGGCAGGGGACCAACTAAGTCCACATGCACATGGTCAAAACGCTTGGCTGGAATGGGAAATGGTTCCAGCGGTGCTCTGGTGCACCTTGGCACGCTGACAGGCCACGCAAGCCGCTGCCCAACTCCTCACCTCTCTGCGTAAACCAGGCCACACAAAACGTGCGCTGACTAGTTTCACAGACGCACGTACACCTGGGTGCGAGAGAGAGTGAACAGAGTCAAAAATGCGGCGGCGCCAACTTGATGGAACCACTAGGCGTGTCCGGCCTGTGGAAACGTCACACCCCAGCCAGCATGCATAGTTGGGCCCCACATGGGGTTATTGTGGGCTACTTGGGTAACGAGTGGGCATGGGATTTATCTGGGCTAACTGCATGAGACCCATATGGTTATCCCATAAAGGAACCCATTTTGTTGGCCCTGTTGGGCTAAATATATGGGTCCTATACAGCATTAATGTGGGCTAACTGGCAATGGGACAGAAATGGGCTATTTTACATGGGACCCATGTGGTTTTAGTATAATGGGCCCAGCATGGGAAGCCCATGTGGGCAGACTGCATTTACCCCAAGTGGTATAAGAGTGGGCTGACCTTACATGGGTTGAACCTGGGCATGAATATAAAGTTCCCAGTTCGTTTTTATGTGGGTTAACTGCGAATGGGACAGAAATGGGCATTATTATACGGGACCCATGTGGTTTTAATATAATGGGTCCAGCATGGGAAGCCCTTGTGGGCCAACTGTATTTACTATATCTGTATTTACTATAACGGTCTCTACGGTCACAGAACAGTAATTTACTTCATATTCCTCGGACCAAATTGAGGACCATGGGAGACCGAGCATTCTGTGTGGCTGCCCCCCGCCTGTGGAACTCCCTCCCTGATGACCTGAGAGCTCCACAGTCACTGGTTGACTTTAAAAGCGGCATTAAGACTTTTCTTTTTAAGCAAGCCTATTCTGCCTCCACATGATTTTATCTTTGATCTTAGCTGATATCTTTATTGATTTTACTTGATTTTATCACTTGTTTTATTTTATTTATTTTTTTAAGCAAGCCTAAATCTACATGATTTTATCTTTGATCTTAGTCGATATTATTGTTGATTTTATTTGATTTTATCACTTGTTTTATTTTTTATCTTTACCTTGTTACACATTGTAGCACTTTGAGATTTTTATTAATGAAAAGTGCATTACCAATTGAATTCATTATTATTATTATTATTACCCCAAGTGAGCTAAATGTGGGATGACCTTACATAGATAGATAGATAGATAGATAGATAGATAGATAGATAGATAGATAGATAGATAGATAGATAGATAGATAGATAGATAGATAGATAGATAGATAGATAGATAGATAGATAGATAGATAGATAGATAGATAGATAGATAGATAGATAGATAGATAGATAGATAGATAGATAGATAGATAGATAGATAGATAGATAGATAGATAGATAGATAGATAGATAGAGATTTATTTGTCCCCTTAGGGAAATTAATTTGCAACATTTGTCAGCAGGCATTGACATAAAGGACATACTTATACATACATACATGACATCATCATCCATCATTACAGCAAAGATGTTTCAGCTCAGTAATTCATGATACCTTAGTATTATTTAATGATTTAATTGCTTGTGGTATGAAAGAAAATTTTGTTCTGTTTCTTGAGAATAAAGGAAGGCCATACCTTCGCCCTGAAGGAAGCAACTCAAATGAAGATCTTAAGGGATGTGTGTCGTCTGCTATAATCTTGTTTGCCTTCCTCATAACTCTGTCCATGTATATCTTTTCCATACTTGGCAGAGTGGTCCCTAACAGTTTGCTGGCTGTAGTTACTATACTTCTCAAGGATTTCTCAAGTCCAGTTGATCCTGTATTGAACGCCTTTTTTGATTTCATCATGTCCTGGACGACTGAGAATCTTCACCAGCATATTCTCAAGGATTTCTTCTGAGCCTCTGTAGCATTGCCAAACCAACAGATGTTACAAAACGTTAAAATATCTTCAATAAAAGCAGAATAAAACATTAAAAGCATTGAGTTATTGACTCTAAAAGTACCCAGTTTCTTTAAAAAATACATCCTCTGCTGAGCCTTAGTGCAAATAAGGTCAGCCCATGAGTCCCACTTTAAGTGACAGTCCAGAACCACGCCCAGGTACTTGTAGCACGAGACAGTTTCAATCTTCTCTCCATTGATGGTTGTTGGAGAGAATGACTGAAGCTTCCTGAAGTCAATAGTCATTTCTTTTGTTTTGTTTGTGTTCAGAACCAGTTTTGATTGTTTGCACCAATTAATGAAGAAGTCCAAAACTGGTCCGTGCTCTTCTTCCTTGTCGTTTAAAAGGCTTACCAGGGCAGTGTCATCAGCATATTTAATTAAATGTCTATTTGGGAAAGTACTTCTGCAGGATGCTGGTGAAGATTCTCAGTCGTCCAGGACATGATAAAATCAAAAAAGGCGTTCAATACAGAACAACTGGACTTTATTTGTAACAAACAAGACGTTTCACTTCTCATCCGAGAAGCTTTATCAATTGGGTTTGCAGACAGTCAAGGGAAGCAGTTATAACAGGACAAGCCATTGACACGCACCAACATATTTAAATTGGAAACTAACACCCCCCACATACTTGGGATAACACGTACCTGTGACCCATTCAAAGTTCAGAGTGTGAAAACAGAGCTTACAGAACACACACACACATCCTACTGTATGTGAAATGACAAGTCACACTTCACCCATTGATAGCAGGGACCTGTCAAAGTCTTTGTTGTTCTAATTCACAAACAAAGCTCCTCTGTTCTCATCAGGTGTGAGACGCCTGGGAACCAAACCCAGGGCCGGACCATAAGTTTTAGAGAGTTCAAATCTTAGACCTCCTCCTCTGTTTAAAGATGGTTTCTCTCTTTTTACATAAATCGCCTCTTTAACACCTCTCTCAAACCACCTGTGTTCTCGGTCCAAAATATGTACATTTTGGTCCTCAAAAGAGTGTCCCTTGTCTGTGAGGTGGAGGTGAACAGCTGAGTTTTGTCCAGAGGAGGAGGCTCTATGTTGAGACATTCTTCTGTGGATGGGCTGTTTAGTTTCTCCAATGTATAAGTCTGGACAGTCCTCGCTGCACTGGACTGCATACACTACACCACTCTGTTTGTGTGTAGGTGTTTTGTCCTTAGGGTGGACCAGCCTCTGTCTGAGAGTCCTGCTGGGTTTGAAATGAACTGGGATGTTGTGTTTGTTGAAAATCCTTCTGAAATTCTCTGATAGTCCAGCAACATAAGGGATGACAATGTTTTTTCGTCTGTTCTCCTTCTTCTCCTGTTGTTCAAACCCAATTGATAAAGCTTCTCGGATGAGAAGTGAAACGTCTTGTTTGTTACAAATAAAGTCCAGTTGTTCTGTATTGAACGCCTTTTTTGATTACTTCTGCAGGAGTTTGTGTACAGAATAAATAACAGTGAGGATAAAACACACCCTTGGGGAGAGCCAGTGCTGGTGGTTGTTTTGTCAGAGAGTGTTGAACCCACTCTGACCTGCTGGACCTACCTGTTAAAAAGTCTGTAATCCATAAAACCAAGCTCTGTGAGATTAAAAACTCTTTTGTTAAGATTTCTGTTAAAATCTTTGGCTGAATAGTATTAAAAGCTGATGAAAAATCCACAAATAAAATTTTTACATGTGCTTTTGGTCTTTCAAGGTGGGAATAGAGTAAATGCAGCATGGTCAGAACAGCATCATCCACCCCTCTAGAGGGCTGATATGCAAACTGTAGGGGTCTAGAAGATGCTGTGTTTGACAGAGAAGGACTTTTTTAATTATACGCTCAAAGCTCTTCATCACCAGAGATGTCAGTGCAATGGGACGGAAATCATTCAACTCTGATGGCCTTTGAACTTTAGGCACCGGCACAATTATGGATGTTTTCCATAATAAAGGAACTGTATGATGTCCCAAAGAGTAATTAAAAATATCTGTAAAAACTGGTGCTAGTTGTGAGGCACAGTTTTTAAGAACCTTGCCAGAGATGTAAGCTGGTGAAGATTCTCAATTTTTTTGACTTGCCAGAGATGTTGTCAGGTCCAGGGCTTTTTTGAGGATTACAGATTCTAAACATATGTTCAACCTCTGACACTTTTATGGTAAATGGAGGCATTGAGGGCACATCCTGCTCGCAGGATATATACATGGCTTCAACCTGGGCATGTATATATAGGTCCCAGTTCATTTGTATGCGGGCTAACTGGGAATGGGACAGAAATGGGCAATACTATATGGGACCCATGTGGTTTCGGTATAATGGGCCCAGCATGGGAAGCACATGTGGGCTAACTGTATTTACCCCAATTGGGATAAGTGTGGGCTGACCTTACATGGGTTGAACCTGGGCATAGATATATAGGCCCCAGTTCAATTTTATTTGGGCTAACTGGGAATGGGACAGATATGTGAATCAGTATATGGGACCCATGTGATTTTAGTATAATGTGCCCAGTATGGGAAGCCCATGTGGGCTAACTGTATTTATCCCAAGTGGTATAAATGTGGGATCACCTTACATGGGTTCAACCTGGGCATGGATATACATTATAGGGCCCAGTACATTTTTATGTGGGCTAAACTGGGAATGGGACAGAAATGGGCATCATTATATGTGTTGAGCTGAGCTCCAGACTCAGGCTCCAGGCCCCGCCCATCTCTCACAGGTTGTGGTTTTGAGGTGTCTCCCAGCCAGGGGGCAACAGACTGTTTTGCTACAGGTGCAGATGATTTGATGATTTGTTTGAAGGTGTTCACTCACAGGGCAACAGAAGGCAAACAATGTGGGAGAGAAGTGCTGGGAGAAGTTTTACTTAAGAAAATATTGCAGAACTAAGGCTTGTTTCAAGAAAAAGGAGGAAGAAGGAGCCGGTGAGCTTTAAACTATATTGTATTTGGAACTGTGGACTAACATGTCAAAATGTTTATATTCAGGTTAAAAATGTAATTTGTTAAACTTGTGACAAAGTTCAAATTGCAAATGATATGTTAAAGGGCAGTTAAAGTGTGTATTATTATGAAAGGTGGAAGCTAAAGGTAGTTTGTTAAATGTGATTTTGTACATTTAAGGGAGCTTAGAGCTGCCAAAGTGTATCACTGGGGAACTAAACTAAACTAAAGTTTATCACTGAAAAACATTTAAAATATGTTCAATTGTATTTGGGTGTCACATATGTGGATGTGTTTTAATTGAATTTGGGTGTCACATATGTGGATGTGTTATACTTAATTGCAAGGGTAAATTTTAGTTTGAAAAGGATTTAATTTTGGGAATGTGTTAAGTGATGTAGGCTTATTGAGTTACATTATCTTGAATATTTCTTGTTTGTACTCTTAGGTTTTTCACCTGTTTTGACCTGTTTTGACCTCAACAAACTTTCAAAATAAAAGAAAAGAAAGGATTGATTCTTGGTCATTGAGTGAAGTCCAGTCCAAAATCTTCTAAAGCAAGCTACCCTTTCAAGTGGGGGGAAACTGCAGATTAAAAACTGAAAACCACTTGACAATATGGGACCCATGTGGTTTTAGTATAATGAGCACAATATGGGAAGCCCATGTGTGCTAACTATATTGACCCCAAGTGGTAAGTGTCGGATGACCTTACATGGGTTCAGCCTTGGCATGGATATATAGACCCCAGTTCATTTTTATGTGGGCTAACTGGGAATGGGACAGAAATGGGCAATACTATATGGGACCCATGTGGTTTCGGTATAATGGGCCCAGCATGGGAAGCCCATGTGGGCTAATTGTATTTATCCCAAGTGGTATAAATGTGGGATCACCTTTCATGGGTTCAACCTGGGCATGGATATATAGGGCCCAGTACATTTTTATGTGGGCTAACTGGGAATGGGACAGAAATGGGCATCATTATATGGGACCCATGTGGTTTTAGTATAATGGTCACAGTATGAGAAGCCCATATGTGCTAACTGTATTGACCCCAAGTGGGATAAGTGTCAGATGACCTTACATGGGTTCAGCCTTGGCATGGATATATAGGCCCCAGTTCATTTTTATGTGGGCTAACTGGGAATGGGACAGAAATGGGCATTATTATATGGGACCCATGTGGTTTTTAGTATAATGGGTCCATCATGGGAAGCCCTTATGGGCTAACTGTATTTACCCCCATTGGGATAAGTTCATTCAACCTTTATTTATACAGGCTAGCCTTGTTGAGTCACGGGGACTCATTTACAAGAGGGACCTGTCTCACTCACACCAAACAACCATCCACTCTCACACTCACATCTAGGGTCAATTTAGAGTCACCAATCAGCCTAACAAGCACGTTGGAAACCGGAGTGCCCGGAGGAAACCCACGCATGCACGGGGAGAACATGCAAACTCCACCCAGAAAGGCCCCGGACCGGGATTTGAACCGGCAACCTTCTCGCTGAGAGGCAGCAGCTCTACCAGTTGTGCCACCGTGCTGCCCAAGTGTGGGCTGACCTTACATGGGTTGAACCTGGGCATAGATATATTGGCCCCAGTTGAATTTTATTTGGGCTAACTAGGAATGGGACAGATATGCGCATCTGTATATGGGACCCATGTGATTTTAGTATAATGTGCCCAGCATGGGAAGCCCATGAGGGCTAACTGTATTTATCCCAAGTGGTATAAATGTGGGATCACCTTACATGGGTTGAACCTGAGCATGGATATATAGGAACCAGTACATTTTTATGTGGGCTAACTGGCAATGGGACAGAAATGGGCAATTTATATGGGACCCATGTGGTACATGCATACTAATCCACCCGGTCTCTACGGTCACAGAACAGTCATCTACTTCACATTCCGAGAACCAAATTAAGGACCATGGGAGACCGGGCTTTCAGTGTGGCTGCCCACCGCCTGTGGAACTCTCTTCCTGACTGCCTAAAAGCTCCACAGTCACTGGTTGACTTTGTTTATGTTTGTTTATGTTTAAGAGCGGCTTGAAGACCTTTCTTTTTAACCAAGCATACTCTGCCTCGTCATGATTCTATCTTTGATGTTAGTTGATACTGTTATTGATTTTATTTGTTTTATTACTTGTTTTATTGACATTTAATTCTGTTGCACTTTGTAGCACTTTGAGATTTTCATTAATGAAAAGTGTGTTATAAATTGAATTCATTATTATTATTAGTAGTAGTAGTATAATGGGCCCTGCATGGGAAGCCCATGTGGGCAGACTGTATTTACCCCAAGTGGTATAAGAGTGGGTTGACCTTTCATGGGTTGAACCTGGGCATGAATGTATAGGTCCCAGTTCGTGTTTAGGCTAATTTCCAGTGAGAGTTGGACTCCGCCAAGGTTGCCCTTTGTCACCGATTCTGTTCATAACTTTTATGGACAGAATTTCTAGGCGCAGCCAAGGTGTTGAGAGGATCCGTTTTGGTGGCCTTAGAATCGCTTCTCTGTTTTTTGCAGATGATGTGGTCCTATTGGCTTCATCAGATCGTGATCTACAGCTTTCGCTGGAGCGGTTTGCAGCCGAGTGTGATGCGGCCGGGATGAGGATCAGTTCCTCCAAATCCGAGGCCATGGTCTTGAGCCGGAAAAGGGTAGCATGCCCTCTCCGGGTCGGGGAGGAGGTCCTGCCCCAAGTGGAGGAGTTTAAGTATCTCGGGGTCTTGTTCACGAATGAGGGAAAACTGGAGCGTGAGATCGATAGGCGGATAGGTGCAGCATCCGCAGTGAAGCGGGCGCTGTACCGGTCTGTCGTGGTGAAGAGAGAGCTGAGTCGAAAGGCAAAGCTCTCAATTTACCGATCGATCTACGTTCCCACCCTCATCTATGGTCATGAGCTTTGGGTTGTGACCGAAAGAACGAGATCTCGGATACAAGCGGCTGAAATGAGTTTTCTCCGCAGGGTGTCTGGACTCTCCCTTAGAGATAGGGTGAGAAGCTCAGTCATCCGGGAGGGACTCGGAGTAGAGCCGCTGCTTCTCCACATCGAGAGGAGCCAGTTGAGGTGGCTCGGGCATCTGGTTAGGATGCCTCCTGGACGCCTCCCTGGTGAGGTGTTCCGGGCATGTCCCACCGGGAGGAGGCCCAGAGGAAGACCCAGGACACGCTGGAGGGACTATGTTTCTCGGCTGGCCTGGGAACGCCTTGGGATTCCCCCAGAGGAGCTGCTCCAAGTGGCTGGGGAGAGGGAAGTCTGGGCCTCCCTACTTAGGCTGCTACCCCCGCGACCCGACCCCGGATAAGTGGACGAAAATGGATGGATGGATGGATATAGGCCCCAGTTCATTTTTATGTGGGCTAACTGGGAATGGGACAGAAATGGGCAATATTATATGGGACCCATGTGGTTTCGGTATAATGGGTCCAGCATGGGAAGCACATGTGGGCTAACTGTATTTACCCCAATTGGGATAAGTGTGGGCTGACCTTACATGGGTAGAAACTGGGCATAGATATATTGGTCCCAGTTCGTATTTATGTGGGATAACTTCGAATGGGACAAACATGGACATTATTATATGGGACCCATGTGGTTTTAGTATAATGGCCCTAGCATGGGAAGCCCTTATGGGCTAACTGTATTTAACCCAAGTGGGCTAAATGTAGGATGACCTTACATGGCTTCAACCTGGGCATGTACATTTAGGCCCCAGTTCGTTTTTATGTGGGCTAACTGGGAATGAGACAGAAAAGGGCAATATTATATGGTACCCATGTGGTTTTAGTATAATGGGCCCTGCATGGGAAGCCCATGTGGGCAGACTGTATTTACCCCAAGTGGTATAAGAGTGGGCTGACCTTACATGGGTTGAACCTGGGCAAGAATGTAGGGGTCCCAGTTCGTGTTTATGTGGGATAAGTGCGAATGGGACAGAAATGGACATTATTATATTGGACCCATGTGGTTTTAGTATAATGGGCCCAGGATGGGAAGCCCTTATGGGCTAACTGTATTTACCCCAAGTGGGTTAAATGTGAGATGACCTTACATGGCTTCAACCTGGGCATGTACATTTAGGCCCCAGTTCATTCTTATGTGGGCTAACTGGGAATGAGACAGAAAAGGGCAATATTATATGGTACCCATGTGGTTTTAGTATAATGGGCCCTGCATGGGAAGCCCATGTGGGCAGACTGTATTTACCCCAAGTGGTATAAGAGTGGGCTGACCTTACATGGGTTGAACCTGGGCAAGAATGTAGGGGTCCCAGTTCGTGTTTATGTGGGATAAGTGCGAATGGGACAGAAATGGACATTATTATATTGGACCCATGTGGTTTTAGTATAATGGGCCCAGGATGGGAAGCCCTTATGGGCTAACTGTATTTACCCCAAGTGGGTTAAATGTGAGATGACCTTACATGGCTTCAACCTGGGCATGTACATTTAGGCCCCAGTTCATTCTTATGTGGGCTAACTGGGAATGAGACAGAAAAGGGCAATATTATATGGTACCCATGTGGTTTTAGTATAATGGGCCCTGCATGGGAAGCCCATGTGGGCAGACTGTATTTACCCCAAGTGGTATTAGAGTGGGCTGACCTTACATGGGATGAACCTGGGCAAGAATGTAGAGGTCCCAGTTCGTGTTTATGTGGGATAAGTGCGAATGGGACAGAAATGGACATTATTATATTGGACCTATGTGGTTTTAGTATAATGGGCCCAGGATGGGAAGCCCTTATGGGCCAACTGTATTTACCCCAAGTGGGTTAAATGTGAGATGACCTTACATGGCTTCAACCTGGGCATGTATATATAGGCCCCAGTTCATTTTTATGTGGGCTAACTGGGAATGGGACAGAAATGGGCAATATTATATGGGACCCATGTGGTTTCAGTATAATGGGTCCAGCATGGGAAGCACATGTGGGTTAACTGTATATACCCCAATTGGGCTAAATGTGAGATGACCTTACATGGCTTCAACCTGGGCATGTATATATAGGCCCTAGCTCATTTTTATGTGGGCTAACTGGGAATGGGACAGATATGTCCAGTCCTCACATTCTTCTACAGGTGTGCAGTGGAGAGCATCCTGTGCTCCCGCATCAATGTGTGGCATGGAGGCTGCACAGCTGCAGAAAGAAAAGCTTTGCAGAGAGTGGGGAAGGCTGCACAGAAGTCTGCTGGAGTCAGTCTCCCCACCATCACAGACATTTACACTTCGAGATGCAGGAAAAAAGCCACCTGCATCATGAAAGACCCCACTCACCCAGCACACACACTCTTTGCCCCACTCCCCTCAGGACGGAGGTTGAGGAGCATCAAATGTAGAACCACTAGACTGAGGAACAGCTTCTACCCTGAGGCTGTTAGACTCATGAATAAATAAATAATAAGAATAATCACTGTGAAATATCACATCATGCTGATGCTGATCTGTTTTCTTGTTGCTGTGTTCATCTGTGACCATCTGCTCATAAAGACTCATGTTCGTGCTGCTGTTTGTAATGACGTTTTTCTATTACTCTAGGGCTTAGTGTATTTCTAGTTGGATGTTTTTCTTAGTTCATATCCTAGATGTTATTACAGTTTTTCTCTTACATTTTGTTGTTGGATGTAACTGGGACCCTGTGTACATAATCTCATTTCATCACATGTACTACATGCGGTGCAAATGACAATAAAGACTGACTCTGACTCTGATGTGCATCAGTACATAAGACCCATGTGATTTTAGTATAATGTGCCCAGCATGGGAAGCCCATGTTGGCTAACTGTATTCATCCCAAGTGGTATAAATGTGGGATCAACAGATATAGATTTAAACTATGCATTGAATTTACATTTATAAATTCAATGTATAATTTAAATCTGTATCTGTTGATCAAAACCAACAACAATTAAAACTCATAGTGCCACAATCAAAAACGAAACTAAAAAACTGGGAGTGAACTGTGTTGATTTCCCATCATGCTTAGCGGTATATTAGTGTTCAATTATAGTTTAAATCTGTATCTGTTGATCAAAGCCAACAACAATTAAAACTCATAGTGCCACAATCAAAAAGGAAACTAAAAAACGGGGAGTGCTGTGTTGATTTCCCATAATGTTTAGCAGTATATTGTCGAGGCAGCTTATCAGAGTTGTGGCCGCAAGGTTGTTGGTGCCTGTCGTGGTGGCAACCCTTGAACCCGGTGGTGGACACTGGCGGTGAGGGATGCTGTCAGGCTGAAGAAGGAGTCCTATTGGGCCTTTTTGGCCTGTGGGACCCCGGAAGCAGCAGATAGGTACCGACAGTCCAAGCGGCATGCGGCTCGGGTGGTTGCTGAGGCAAAAACTCGGGCGTGGGAGGAGTTCGGAGAGGCCATGGAGAATGACTTCCGTACGGCTTCGAGGCGATTCTGGTCCACCATCCGGCGTCTCAGGGGGGGAAAGCGGTACGCGACCAACACCATTTATGGTGGGGATGGCGTGCTGTTGACCTCAACTCGGGATGTTGTGAGTCGGTGGGCGGAATACTTCGAAGACCTCCTCAATCCTACTGGCACGTCTTCCACTGAGGAAGCGGAGCCTGGGGACTTTGGGTCGGGCTCTCCAATCTCTGGAGCTGAGGTCACCGAGGTGGTTAAAAAGCTCCGCGGTGGCAGGGCTCCGGGGGTGGATGAGATTCGCCCTGAGTTCCTTAGGGCTCTGGATGTTGTGGGGTTGTGTTGGCTTACGCGACTCTGCAATATCGCGTGGACATCGGGGGCAGTTCCCTTGGATTGGCAGACTGGGGTGGTGGTTCCCCTATTCAAAAAGGGGGACCGTAGGGTGTGTTCCAACTATAGGGGGATCACACTCTTAAGCCTCCCTGGTAAGGTCTATTCAGGGGTTCTGGAGAGGAGGGTCCGTCGGATAGTCGAACCTCGGATTCAGGAGGAGCAGTGTGGTTTTCGTGCTGGTCGTGGAACACTGGACCAGCTCTACACCCTCAGCAGGGTCCTGGAGGGCGCGTGGGAGTTTGCCCAACCAGTTTACATGTGCTTTGTGGACTTGGAAAAGGCATTCGACCGCGTCCCTCGGGGGGTTCTGTGGGGGGTACTCCGGGAGTATGGGGTACCAGGCCCATTGATATGGGCTGTTAGGTCCCTGTACGACCGGTGTCAGAGCTTGGTCCGCATTGCCGGCAGTAAGTCAGGCTCGTTTCCGGTGAGAGTTGGACTCCGCCAAGGTTGCCCTTTGTCACCGATTCTGTTCATAACTTTTATGGACAGAATTTCTAGGTGCAGCCAAGGTGTTGAGAGGATCCGTTTTGGTGGCCTTAGAATCGCTTCTCTGTTTTTTGCAGATGATGTGGTCCTATTGGCTCCAATTAATTTATTCACATCCCACCGCAACCATTCGTACCAACTCTCAGATATCAAAACCCTTCAGCCTACATCGAGGAACTCACCAGGGTTGCCCACTGAGCCCTTTGCTCTTTGACCTGGCAATTGAACCTCTTGCCACTGCCTTGCGGTCCTGTGACACAATTTCAGGAATCTGGAGAGGCGATATGGAGCACAAGGTCTCCCTTTATGCTGATGACCTTTTACTTTTCATTTCTCATCCGACTGACACGCTGCCCTCCGTTTTATCATTACTTGAGGAATTTGGAATAAATTCTGGTTACAAATTAAACCTGAGTAAAAGTGTAATTTTCCCTGTCAATACCCTGGCGCAGACTCTTGACTTTGGTAAATGGCCTCTTAAAATTGAGAAGACAAAATTCTCTTACCTGGGTGTTACAGTTACGAGGAGGTATAAAGATTTATATCAAGAAAACTTTGTCTCTCTGTTGAATCAGACAAAGCAGGCATTATCCCGATGGTCACCGCTTTCCATTTCCCTCACAGGCCGTATTAACTCAGTCAAGATGGTCACTTTACCTAAGTTTTTATATCTTTTTCAAAATATTCCTGTTTTTATCCCTGGTTCATTCTTTGTTCAGTTAGATTCCATCATTTCATCATATCTGTGGCAAGGAAAACGTCCACGCTTAAATAAGACACATCTCCAAAAAACTAAGGCCGCAGGCGGTCTTGCCCTTCCAAATTTCCGCTTTTATTATTGGGCAGCAAACTTGCACTGTCTAGCATTCTGGTCATTCTATTACAACAGGCCTGACAGCCCTGACTGGGTAGAGATGGAGTCACAGTGTTCTGGGAAATGGTCCTCCGTGGCTTTCTTGGGATCCTCACTCCCGCTTCCACCACTTACAACTGTTATAAATCCAGTTATAAAACACTCACTAAAAATCTGGGCACAATTTCGTAAATGTTTCAATTTCTCTAGTTTCTCTCTCTATAGCCCTATCATGTCTAACCAACTTTTCAAACCCTCATCTCAGGACTCTGTTTTTAAAGAATGGCAAAGAAGGGGTATAGTACGCTTCAATGACTTGTTTCTCAATAACACTTTAGCTTCATTTCAACAACTATGTGAAAAATTTAGTCTTCCCCAGTCCAATTTTTTTAGGTATCTCCAAATACGGCACTTTATTACTCTTCATTTGTCCAACCTCTCCATTTTTTTTAAAATTAAAGTTTATTCATTTTATAAAAATACAACAAATAACATAAATATATGAAAATGAAAAGAAAAAACATAAAATGAAAGGTAGCAGATGAAGAAAATATCTTATTAAATCTGCTCCTTTTTTCATCTAATACAAACTAAGTGCTCTACAACAACTAAATAAGTAAACAACTCGTTTAACCAGAAATTATATATATACTCAATACAGTCATTTATATCTGTTCAACAAATCAACTTTAACACATTTCTTAAAGACAGGAATCGATTTGGCTTCCTTAAAATCAGACTTTAAATTATTCCACAGTCCAACACCCTGTATCACAGTAGATCTTCCCTTTAAACTTGTTCTGAATTTCTGTTTGACAAAAATATCTTTTCCCTTGAGATTATAATTGCTAGCTCTTTTGACAAAGTACATTTGGATGTTTGAAGGTAACATACAATTATGAGCTTTATACATAATTTGCAAAATGTTATAATCTACTAAATCATAAAATTTCAGTAGATTCATTTGACAAAACAATTCATTAGATGGGTGGCAGTAATGTTTTCTTGTCATAACTCTTATAATTTTTTTCTGCAAAATAAAAAGAGGGAATGTGTTGGTTTTACAAGCTTTGCCCCATACATTTATACAATAAATCAGATGTGGCACAGCAATCGAATTATACAATAGACACAATGCTTTATCATTAAATAGATATCTAACTTTATAAAATACTGCAATTGATTTGGATATTTTTGTTTTGACCAAATTGATGTGTTGTTTCCATGAGAGCTTATCATCAATAACTACACCCAAGAATTTTACCTCACTGACTCTTTGAATCAATGAGTTACTGATCAGAAATGGAATATCAATTGATTGTTTTTTATTACTAAATATCATGTAGTTTGTCTTCTCCAAATTTAATGACAATTTATTAAGTCTAAACCAATTTTGAATCTTTAGAAACTCATTCATCAATAAATCCAGTAATTCATTGATATCTTTTCCAGAACAGAAAAAAGTTGTGTCATCAGCAAAAAGAATGCACTTCATAAAATTAGACACTTTAACTATATCATTAACATACAAAATAAATAATTTCGGTCCGAGAATGGATCCCTGAGGTACCCCACATGTAACCGTACATTGCTCTGATTTTACATCGTCCAATTGCACATATTGTTTTCTGTTGTCTAAGTAACTACACACCCAATTTAGGGCTAAACCTCTTAATCCGTATTTGTGTAATTTGTTAAGGAGAATGCTATGATTAACAGTGTCAAATGCTTTTTTTAAATCAACAAAAACACTTACACAATATTGTTGTTGGTCAATAGCAGTAGATACTTGTTCAACAAAATCCATAAGTGCCATTGATGTAGAATGTCCACTTCTAAAACCATATTGATTATTCGTGATAATGTTGTGTTGTTCAATGAATTTATCTAATCTAATACTGAATAATTTCTCCAAGATTTTAGAAAACTGTGGTAATAGTGATATTGGTCTATAATTATTAAATTCGCATTTGTTACCGGTTTTGAAAAACGGTACCACTTTAGCTACCTTCATACCATCTGGAAATACGCCAGTTGTAAATGACAAATTACAGATGTAAGTGAACGGTTCAATCACATGACTTATAATGTTTTTCACAAACGACATGTCCATATTCAAACAATCTTTGGATTTTTTTTCTATACAATTATTAACCACTATCAATATCTCGTCTTTATCAGTTTCCTTCATAAACATATTGTCAGAACAATCCTTGATCAAATGGTTCATCTTATTTTTCACTACTGGGATCGTAGCTGCAAGGTTAGTTCCGACATTGACAAAATACTGATTAAAACCATTTACAATTTCATTTTTGTCATTTGTTTCCATATTATTTATTTTAAAGTTCTGTGAAACACCATTTCAACTGATAGCAGTATTGTTGACACTATTCTTTCTTTAGACCCAAATAAAAAACAGTCCATTTCATTCATTTACAGTAAACTATTGGATTTGAAGCGTGCTTCCTCAGATAAAATCAAAGCTGCTTGGGAAGAGGATCTCGGCTCCTCTATTTCAGAGGACTCTTGGACCTCCATACTCAAACTGGTGAGCTCCAGTTCTCTCTGTGCTAGACATTGTCTAATACAATTTAAAGTGGTGCACAGAGCTCACATCTCTAAACTGAAATTGTCCTCTATGTATCCTGATGTCAGCCCATACTGTGTGAGATGCAAACATGCTGAAGCCTCTCTCTCCCATATGTTTTGGTTTTGCCCATCTCTGAACAAATATTGGCGGGAAATCTTTCAGACTTTATCACGTGTACTAGATACACGTCTGAACCCTGACCCACTGATTGCTCTGTTTGGTCTTGTAGAGGGCATGACAAACCTAAATAAAAACCAACAACATGTAATATCGTTCACCTCTCTCCTGGCCAGACGAGCTATTTTGCTTAGGTGGAAAGAACCGTTTCCACCCACTCACGCTCAGTGGTTGGCTGACATCATGTCCTGTTTAAAGCTGGAGAAAATCAGATTCACACTCCAACAGAAAGAGGGTAAATTTGAGAATGTCTGGGGACCTTTCCTGAATCTGTTCCAGTCTCTTTGACAACACAACTCATTCAGGTTAATGCAGTATCTTGGCTATTTTACCTTTTATTTATTTTTTTCCCTTTTCTTTTGGCAGTGATTGGGTAGGGATTATTTTCTACATGTTGTAACTTAGATTGATTGTTGTGTTTTTTTTTTGTTGTTGTTGTTTTTGTTTGTTGTTGTTGTTGTTGTCTGAAGAAAAAAAATGAAAAATTCAATAAAAAAGATCTTGAATTTGATCTACGTTCCCACCCTCATCTATGGTCATGAGCTTTGGGTTGTGACCGAAAGAACGAGATCTCGGATACAAGCGGCTGAAATGAGTTTTCTCCGCAGGGTGTCTGGACTCTCCCTTAGAGATAGGGTGAGAAGCTCAGTCATCCGGGAGGGACTCGGAGTAGAGCCGCTGCTTCTCCACATCGAGAGGAGCCAGTTGAGGTGGCTCGGGCATCTGGTTAGGATGCCTCCTGGACGCCTCCCTGGGGAGGTGTTCCGGGCATGTCCCACTGGGAGGAGGCCCAGAGGAAGACCCAGGACACGCTGGAGGGACTATGTTTCTCGGCTGGCCTGGGAATGCCTTGGGATTCCCCCAGAGGAGCTGCTCCACGTGGCTGGGGAGAGGGAAGTCTGGGCCTCCCTACTTGGGCTGCTACCCCCGCGACCCGACCCCGGATAAGCGGAAGAAAATGGATGGATGAATGGTTTAGCAGTATTTTAGTGTTCCGGGCTGCACCATGAGTCAGAAGGACATCTGTGTTACAGAACTGCCTCTTGTTAAAGTTTGGATATTACTTGTCGTGAGGCCCAGAGTGTCTTCTTTAGGTTTAACTCACACAATGTTAAGACAGAAGTCACAGAGTATGGTGCAATATGTGTGCTCTCTGACATACTTCAAGGATCAGAAATATCGGCAGGTTGCATCGGAAAATCTGATATGTAAATTATGCTGGTAAGAACACACGTGGGTCTTTAATGGGCCTCATGTAAGTTAACCATCTGGGTCCCACTGAAAACCCAGTCAGTGCCTTAAAAATGTATGGGCAAACCCATGTGGGGCCACCATGGAAACCGTGGACAAACCCACTTATTACCCATATTTTTAGCCCAGTTGGGACCCAGTTTAGTCCCAGGTAGATATTCTTCAAGGCACACACATGGGTTTTACATGGGTCTCATATAAGTTAACCATCTGGGAACCATTGAAAGTCCAGTCAGGGCCCATTAAAGTCTATCTGGGCAAACCCATGTGGGGCCACCATGGAAACCGTGGACTAACCCACTTATTACCCATATTTTTAGCCCAGTTGGGACCCAGTTTAGTCCGAGATAGATATTCTTCAAGGCACACATATGGGTTTTACATGGGTCTCAATTAAGTTAAACATCTGGGTCCCACTAAAAACCTAGTCAGGGCCCATTAAAGTCTATCTGGGCAAACCCATGTGGGGCCACCATGGAAACTGTGGACAAACCCACTTATTACCCATATTTTTAGCCCAATTGGGACCCAGTTTAGTCCCAGATAGATATTCTTCAAGGCACACATATGGGTTTTACATGGGTCTCAATTAAGTTAAACATCTGGGTCCCACTAAAAACCTAGTCAGGGCCCATTAAAATCTATCTGGGCAAACCCATGTGGGGCCACCATGGAAACTGTGGACAAACCCACTTATTACCCATATTTTAGCCCAGTAGGAACCCAGTTTAGTCCCAGGTAGATATTCTTCACGGCATACACATGGGTTTTACATGGGTCTCGTTTAAGTTAAACATGTGGGTCCCACTGAAAACCCAGTCAGGGCCCATTAAAATCTATCTGGGCAAACCCATGTGGGGCCACCATGGAAACCGTGGACAAAACCTTTTGGGACCCATGTTTTTTGCACATATGTATACCATATGGGACCCACCTGTGCATGCTGGCTGGGACAGGATCAAAGGACCGCCCTCTCCCAATTTGACCTCCTCTAGCTTAAGACCTGAAACATCGGCACGAAGGGCAGTTATATCAGCGTCTCCCGGTTGGTCAGTGGCCATGTTAGAAAAATCTACCCTGAGGAGCATAGGACAAACGAGTGCCCGTGACAGACAGTCCGCCACTGAGTTGGATTTTCCGGCCACATGGCGGACGCCCGTTGTAAACTCTGAAATGGCCGCCAAGTGCCGTTGCTGATGCGCTGACCAAGGCTCCGAAACTTTAGACATGGAAAACTTGAGTGGTTTGTGGTCCACACAAGCCGTAAACAAACGACCCTCCAGCAAGAAACGAAAATGCCTCGTAGCTAAGAACAGCACTAACAACTCGCGGTCAAAAACGCTGTACTTGCGCTCGCAGTCCTGCAATTTTTGGCTGAAAAATGCCAACGGCTGCCATGCGTCACCAACCCGTTGCTCTACAACAGCCCCCACAGCTATATCTGAAGCATCAGTTGTTAATAATAATAATAATAATTAATTCAATTTATAACGCACTTTTCATTACTGAAAATCTCAAAGTGCTACACATATATTGAATGCTACACACATTCATAAACCGGTGGCGGCAGACTACCATGCAAGGTGCTTTCCAGTCCTACCGGGAGCAACTCAGGGTTAAGTGTCTTGCCCAAGGACACAACGACACATGGTGCGGGTCCCGGGAGTCGAACCGCCAACTTTCCGATCGGGAGACGACTGCCATTACCACTACACCACGGCCGCCCTTGTTAGCGCAATCGGGGCCTCTGAATCTGGATGGGCTAGGAGTGCCGCGCTAGCTAACGCGGACTTAGCACCATCAAAAGCAGTGATCCGGTCCGGGGTCCAAACCACTGTGTCAGTCGCCTTCCTCGAGTGCAGGGCCTCGTAGAGAGGCTGCAGGAGATGGGCTGCATTGGGAATGAACCTGTTGTAAAAGTTCACCATGCCTAAAAACTCCTGCAACTTTTTTACCACCAGAGGACGTGGGAACTCTGCCACCGCCTGTACCTTGGCAGGCAATGGAACTGCACCCTGCGCGGAAATACGATGACCTAAAAAGTCGATCACCGGTAAACCAAACTGGCACTTGACCAGATTAATGATCAAGCCATGTGCATCCAAGCGCTGAAAATTTTCTTTCAGGTGCAACAGGTGCTCCTCGGTTGACGAGCTGGACACCAAAATGTCGTCCAGATAGACAAACACAAAATTGAGGCCACGCAACACGGAGTCCATCAATCTTTGAAAAGTCTGTGCTGCCCCCTGTTACAACCTCACCCTGAGGCTAATCAGGTAAAAATATGGCACTGGGTGTAACATAAAAAAAACTAACAGTTGATGTCAATAAAATAACATGTTTATTTTACAAAGTAGAAAAGAGAAAAAACAATCAGAAAAACACAGGGAAGCTTTAAGCTTCAGGGTCTCCAAGGCCAAAACAACAAACAAAACACCCCCTTCTAACTATAAAGAAAATATATAACTAGCTAGAAGTAAACTTAAAATACAATGGCTAAGCTCCCTAGCTATCCACAAAACAGGAGAAAACAGGTTGGAACAGAAATGGCAGAGAACCCCTACCAGCTTCCCCTGTGAACAGAGAAAAAAAAACATTAGTTAGGCACTCACAAACTACCAAAAGTGCTCACAGCAAGATCAGTTAAGTTTTAGCAAACCACACAGACAAGATCACAGCAGATCAAGGCCCAGACAAAAAAGGGGACCTGACATCTCTGGCATGAAGCTCTTTATGGAGTGGCTGACGAGCTCAAACACTTTTCACCTGTGGCAGACAGGTAGAACTGAAAAACAATAGGAGAGAGAGGGCTCCCTCAAGAAAAGAGAGCCCTTAGAGGTCAGTGACCGTAACACCCCCTTTAGTCGAAATGGCATGCGGAGGAACTCAAAAAGCCCAAAGGGGGTGATTACTGCAGTTTTAGGTACATCGCTGGACTGCACTGGGACTTGATGGTAGCCGCGCACCAGATCCACCTTAGAAAAAATGGAAGCACCCGACAACCGAACAGAAAAGTCCTGAATGTGCGGAATGGGGTAGCGATCAGGCGTCGTCACGTTATTTAAACGGCGAAAATCGCCACATGGGCGCCACGACCCGTCTGCTTTTGGTACCATGTGAAGGGGGGAGGCCCACGGGCTGTTAGAGCGTCTAACAATACCCAACCTCTCCATGGTACCAAACTCCTCTTTAGCGATGGCCAGTTTAACAGCGTCGAGGCGGCGTGCACGTGCGAAAACGGGCGGTCCCGTAGTAGGGATGAAATGCTCGACCCCGTGTTTAGTTTCTGAAGAAGAAAAAGCAGGTGTAGTTAAAGAGGGGAATTCTGCCAGCAAACCTTGAAAAACATCACCTGAAACTAAAACATTAGCATGAGTTAGCGGCCCAGCCCCCCCAGACACATATGGGAAAGTTGCAAAAGTTACAGCGTCAATAAGTGCGGTTAGCAACATCTACTAACAGTCCATGAGCACATAAAAAATCTGCACCGATAATAGGAACAGTCACTGAGGCAACAACAAAGTCCCACTCGAACTCACGACCATGGAAAGAAACTGTTGTCCGTCTAGTGCCAAAAGTTCCAATGGGAGAACCGTTAGCTGCAGTTAGCAGTGGGCCACTGCCTCGGCCTGCTAATTCAGGTCCAACAGGGTGGACCAAACTCTTCTGGGAACCAGAGTCAACCAGAAAACGATGTCCTGACAGGGAGTCTGTGACGAAGAGCAGCTCACCTTGCTCGCCAGCGCCCACAGCTGCTACTGAGCGCCGGCTTCCTCGTTTCCCGACACCCCGAACGTGCATGGTGGGATGCAGCGCTTGGCCTTGTTGCCGAACCTCCGGTGGTAGAAACAAAGGGAGCTCCCCCGCCGAGTTCGCGCGCCAACAGCTGAAACCACCGTTGGCTCCTCCATCTCCGTCTGCTCGGGCTCCACCGACGTACTCTGCACCGCGAACCGTCTGGTAGCCAGCAGGACCCGGTCGGCATCCTCCGTCAAACCCCGGTAATCACCGGTAGATAAACAAGGGGAATTAGCCAAAGTAGCCCTCACTTGCGGCGGAAGCTGGCGCAAGAAAATGTGCGGGAACAGGAACCCCCCATCCTCTGAGCCAAGTAGCGACAGCATTTTGTCCATCATGTCCACGGCCGTGCCGTTACCCAAACCAGACAGGGATAGCAGTTTATCAGCCATCTCAGTTGAAGTCAAAGTGTACCGTCGCAGCAGAAACTCTTTGAGGGCGCCATATTTGCCCACGTGTGGCGGGTCGCGCAGCAACGGCATGGCTTTGCGGGTTGACTGCATATCCAGGGCTGACACGACCAAGAAGTACCTGGTTTCATCTGCGTTCATGCCTCTGAGGCGAAAGAGTGCCTCGATGTGCTGGAACCACGAAACCGGGTCACTTTGCCAGAACTCCGGGAGCTAACACTCGCTGTGGGAGCAAAGTCGGCTGTGGTCGGCTGCAACAGCTGGGCAGATGTCGCGGTCACCACTGTAGCGTGTGAAGAAGGAGAAACAGTGGCGCAAATGGGCACTATGCCAGTGATGCAACGCATAAGGGCGTCCCACTGAAGGGGGCGTCAAAACCGTCTCTAGAAAAAAAAAATTCTAGTAGGCATTTTCTATATTTAACGGCATGAAATGATCAATAATGAGAAAAGCACTGATTAGGCACCCCCCTGCTCCTCCTTCACCTCCCCTGAGTCCCCTCCTCCTCTTGCTCTGCTCTCTCTTCAAACACAGGTGCTGTGAGCATGCGCCCCCGCAGCCGCAGAGGCGCGCTTTTTTCCCTTTTTTTTCTTGGACTACTATGGACTCGTGCACTTGACGTGACAGAAAGATGGAGCGGCAGAAAAAAAAGCTATCCGGGGCGCAAAACAGAAAAAGGAAAAGGGAGAAAGATAAAGATTTTGGTGGGATGAAAAAAAAAAACTTTCAATGTGGTTGAAAGAGAGTAGGTAAGTAACTTCAGTGTATTAGCAGGACAGCAGAGTTGTAAATACAGTATTCAGGTTAGCTAAAGCTAGCCTAATACAGAATCGTCCCATATTTGGCTCAGGCTGTTAAATAAATGTTGCCTCCCCTGAAACGATTTGTTTAATATTTTTATGAATATTTGATATATGTCACACACATCCACACACAAGTGTAAGAATGACCTAAATAAAACTCAGGAAATATTAACACAGGAAAGCTAAACTGTTGTGGTGGCAGTTCCAGCTATGTTCCAATGCAGTGCTACAATTTATTCACTCATATGTACATTTATTATTATTGATTCTTTAAAGCTACACTATGTAACTTTGTAGTGCAGTCTGTAACTTTTCTAACAATATATTTTTAACATATTTCTTCACTCTGTCACTATCTACTGACAGACTGGTGTTAGACAAAGTAATCTCTGAAAAAAACTATAGTCCCCTTGCTTCTCTATCAGCATTTATAAAAACACTAAAAACACAGAGTGACCCGCCGTTAACCAGCCAATAAAAACAGAGTTTGTAACCAGCCAATAAAAACAGAGCTTGAATTTGAATCAGCCAATAAAAACAGAGCTTGAATTTGAATTTCAGCAGAGCAAGGGGGGCAGAGCCATATATGGCTCTGAGGGGGA
This sequence comes from Garcialebias charrua, assembly GCA_038048925.1. Classification (NCBI taxonomy): domain Eukaryota; kingdom Metazoa; phylum Chordata; class Actinopteri; order Cyprinodontiformes; family Rivulidae; genus Garcialebias; species Garcialebias charrua. Next base: position 63,063 of record JBBPBX010002098.1, on the reverse strand, counting down.
GGGATCAGAATGCTTTGCCTGTTGAAAATATTTCTAAGTTCTGTGCTCTACAGAAAGTTACACATAGCACCTTTAATTAAAGATGAGTTGTACAAGTTTATGTGTGTATTAGATAAATTAGTCCTCAGTGTCACTATAGCCCTTAGACTCAAAAAGGTTGGTGAGCCATGTTACCAACCTTTTTGGCAGAGAGACACTTGAGTTTAAATGTCTTATTTAATATCACTACAGTGGTGTGTGTTGTGATGTATCTGGTAAGTCAGATCAGATGAAATGTCCAGTCAGTAACTGTTATCCAACAAGGAGATCATTTAAATTAAAGTTTCATTTCTATTGTGGTTTGACTGCTGTATTTTTAAACCTACTTAACACAAAATTAATGTCATTCAGCTGTGAGGATGGAGAGAAGGAAGAGAAGATGACAGAGGAATCAGGACAGACTGGGGAAGGCAACAGGTCTAATTCAAGATTCAAGATTCAAGATTCAAGAGCTTTTATTAACATTGCACCAGTTGTTACCAATACAGCGTGATTATGTATTCACAGTCATCCTGAAGATGGAATGAGTGTGTAAAGCTGCTGCTTATTCAGAACACATGACATGTGCTTCAGCGCGGCCTCTCTCATCCGTTTCGGGATGAAGGTCAAAGGTGTGAAAAAAAGGAAAGTACCATAAGGGTCACAGCGTTGGTATTAAAAAAAAGTATCACATTTTGTTTGCCAAGACACCGCATGACACATTAAAAAAACCATATCAATAAGCACATTTAGACAGTTACATGTTGCATGTTGAAACTGAGGCAGGGAGGATTTTGTCCATGAGACATTCCAGATAGCGACACTCTGACCAGCCGGCCTCCGATAACGCTCATAGAAAAGTTCTCCGGGGGGGGGTAGCAGACAAGACAAGAGAGCAGCTGTTTTTCCACAGAAAAGCACATCTCAGGAGAAATTAGATATCCAGCCTTTTCCAAGGCTGTTTCCAAGGGAGTCAGATAAGAATTGACAAAATATTTTCATTTCAGGCTCACATTGTAATTTCTGTAGCCTTCAGTCTGTAAGGGCGACTCTGTTCCAAAAATGATCCAATTCGGGACTTTTTCCACTGATCCAAGCTCTGACCTCAGATGTTGACCACAGCGTGCAAAGTCCCAGTCCGAGGGTGATCCGTTCACCCTCTGGATAAGCTCGCAAACAGCTGATTTCTCGAGGTCACCGCACAGACCAGACGTCGGGTGCTCCAGGCATTAGTCCTGCTGAAGTCTCACCCCTCTTTTGCGATAGACCAGTGCTCCACAAACGCCAAAAAGCAAAGCGCTGCCATCATAATCCAATATAAACCAGATTCTTCACCTCCACAGAGCAGAGCACAGAGAGCGAGACGCACACCATCCCCCCACAGGAATCCATGGCGTATCCTCTTCGTCACTCTGTGAGGGTGGAAAGGCTCCCCTTGTGCCATTTCTTCTGTAGAAATCTTGTTCGTAGAATCGAATGCCCAAACCTCCAATCCATCTTAATTTGCGTTCGAGGTGCTTAGCTGAAGAGCTGCAGGCAGCAGGGGGGGGGGGAGGACGGGAGAGGGAAGGACTAGCGACTGCCTCCGTTGAGAGCCAAGGTTGATGCAGGTGGAAGTGAGGGAACAGCTACTTAATCACAAGCAATAACGTGCAAACATTATTTTTAAAAACTGTATTAAGATCTGTAATTTTTACAACTAATATATAATGCTTTTTTGACCGACAGTGCAGAATGCCACAGACAAAGGGTGAAGGAGACAGACACGAGGTCAGTGATGGAGGAGACAAGTGATGACATCAGGTAGGAATCAAAACTAACTAATTATGATCACAACTAAATTGTTAAAAAAAATATATGAAGTAGCGTAATGTGTATTGTATTAGTTAGACAATTAGAAAGAGTTATTCATTTTTTGTTCTGTTACTGAAAGATTATTATTGTTTGAACTGATTGAAAAATAAAGGGCAGATAGAATAAGATTTTTTCTTCTTTCTGCTACCTTTCATTGTTTAATATTTTGTACATTATCATTTATGGGATTGTTTGGTATTGTGTTTTTTGTTTAAAAAATGAACAAATTTCATAAACATAAACATAAATAATTACATTAGGGAGGCAACAAAAACCGGTACTGTATACCATGATGGTTTGAATTTCTGATGACCATCTTTCATTGTCTTCTTTTTTGGGAAAATTAGTTCAGGCAGACATGGTGAGTTAATCACCACAAAGCAGAGAGGTCCAGATGATGAAGAGGGAGAGGAGCAGAGAGGTCCAGATGATGAAGAGGGAGAGGAGCAGAGGAGAGGGCTGAGGCAAGGCTTTATTCAGAAGATCCATCTGAATGGCCTTTACCACACAAAATGAGGGACACATTTAGGCAGTCCATGGTTGAAAATGGCCCACAGAAAGTTTCTGATGGCCCATATCCAAGATCAGAGAAGAGTAAGAGGTGTTTTTCCAATGTGTACTGTTTTCTATACTGTCTAATGGGGAGAAAGTTGAACGAGATTGGTTACTTTATTCCAAAAATACTAACAGAGTCTATTGTTTTGCGTGTAAGCTTTTTGGTGAAGCTAAAGTTTTTGAAACATGCTTTGTGGCAGGGTACAATAACTGGCGATGTCTTTCAAAAACACTGAAGCAACATGAAACCGGGAGTTCTCACATAAATGCTTATCTGATGTGGAAAGAAATGGTATCTCGCTTACGCCTAGGTAAGACTATTGATAGTGAACTGCAGAGAACCATGGCAGCTGAAAAAGCACACTGGAGAAGTGTGTTGACTCGAGTTATTGACTGCATACTCTTCCTTGCAGAGAGAAACTTGCCACTAAGGGGAAAAAATTCTCAGTTAGGAAATCCTAAAAATGGGAATTTTTTGGAAATCCTTGAGCTCATTGCACAATATGATGTCACACTGGCAGAACATCTTAGAAAGGCTGCCTCCAAACAAACCACTGGATATCTGACATGGTGCACTCAGAATGAATTTTTTAGATTCAATATCAGAGTGTGTTTTGGGTAAAATATCTGCCCAGATCAAAGCCTCTAAGTACTTTGCAGTGGAACTGGACTGCACACCTGATATTTCAAAGCAAGAGCAGGCCTCAGTCATTATTCGATATATTGATACTGATGAGAAGAAAAATTGGCAGCATGGTGGCACAACTGGTAGAGCTGCTGCCTCTCAGCGAGCAGGTCCCCGGTTCAAATCCCGGTCCGGGGGCCTTTCTGGGTGGAGTTTGCATGTTCTCTCCGTGCATGCGTGGGTTTTCTCCGGGTGCTCCGGTTTCCTCCCACAGTCCAAAAACATGCATGTTAGGATGATTGGTAACTCTAAATTGACCCTGGGTGTGAGTGAAACTAGCCTGGTTAAAACCAGACCCTTGTCCTTCACTTCGCTTTGTACTAGGGTCTGGGACTTCTCCCATAGACAACGATTTCTCCGGTAGATTTTTGACCGGACCAATCAGAGAACAGAAGGCGGAGTTTTGAACGACGTCGACTGACGTCGTCAGTTAAAATGGCTGCCGCCACGAAGGAATTTTCAAGAAAACAAGGTAAAAAACTATTATTTCTTTGCTGAGAAAAAATATATTTCTTAGCTGACGTTATATCAGAAGTGTTCCTGAGCTTAACAGTTCCTAAATCAATTCACGAAATGGTCAAATCTGCTGGATTTAAATTGTTTCGGTTTGACATTTTCCAAACAGCCTCGGGTGCGCTACGAAAATAAATGATAAAAAATCGAATTTTATCTCAAATGTTTCATCTAGGCCAACAGTCAGTAAATTAGAGCCATATAATTACACACTGGTAGCAGAAAAAATATCCACCGAGTGGTTTCTGAGCTATTTATCTGATAGCCTGGACCTCGCCAGGCTAAACTAACAAACTCCGCCTTCTTTTCTCTGATTGGTCCGGTCAAAAATTGACCGGAGAAATCCTTGTCTATGGGAGAAGTCCCAGACCCTAGTACGAAGCGAAGTGAAGGACAAGGGTCTGGTTTTAACCAGGCTAGAGTGAAACAGGTCCCTCTTGTAAATGAGTCCCCGTGGCTCAACGAGGCTAGCCTGTATAAATAAAGGTTGAATGAAAAATTGCAGTCTTTTGTGGGGTTCACTGCTGTGAAGGACACAACTGGGAAAGGCCTCACAGATACACTAATAGGGGTTCTGGAGAGTCTGGGGTTGGCTTTGGCTAATTGTAGAGGGCAAAGTTACGACAATGGCTCTAATATGAGGGGAATACACAAGGGTGTTCAAGCTTTAATACAACAGAGATGTCCAGAGGCTTTATTCATCCCCTGCTGCAGCCACAGCCTGAACCTTTTGTTATGTGATGCAGCCTCATCTAGCAGAGAGTGTCTAACTTTTTTTGGCACTGTTCAAAAATTGTACACAATCTTTTCATCTTCTGTGAAGAGGTGGGACATTCTCACAGAGTTTGTCGACATCACACAGAAGCCTCTGAGTGACACCCGGTGGGAGGCAAAGCTAGACTCTTGTCAAAGCTATACGTTTCCAGATGGGGGGAGTTTTAGATGCACTACAAAAGCTTGGAGAAGTGGCAGGAGACAATAAGATTGTCTCAGAGGCAAAATCACTATCTGATGAGATTCAGTATGGAGTTCCTTGTGTGCCTCATAATTTGGTATGCCTTATGTGAGAGATCAACTTTGCAAGCAAGGCACTACAAGCAGCAGATGTGTCAATGGACACAGCCATTAGGCTAATGGAGTCTCTGAAAGTGTTTTTGTTTACGTTTATGTTTATTAAATTTGTTCATTTTTTTTTTACAAAAGAAACAATACAAGACAATCCCATAAATGATAATGTACAAAATATAAAAAAATGAAAGGTAGCAGAAAGAAGAATAAATCTTATTATATCTGCCCCTTTTTTCCAACAATCAGATTAAACAATAATAATCTTCAACCAACAGTACAAAATGACTAACTCTTTCTAATTTTCTAACTAATACAATACACATTACGCTATTTCATATATATTTTTTTAACACATTCGTTTTGATCATTTTCTTAAATGTAAACATTGACTTGGCATTTTTAACTACATTCTCCAAGCCATTCCATAATCTAATTCCCTGGATTGAGGTAGAACGTCCCTTCAAACTAGTTCTGAATTGTGGTTTTACAAACATCTCTGTCCCCTTAAGATTATAACAACTTTGTCTTTTAACAAAATGCATTTGGATATTTAAAGGTAATGCATTATTTTGAGCCCTATACATAACTGATAAAATATTATAGTCTACCAAATCATGGAACTTCAATAACTTCAGTTGATAAAATAATGTACTTGATGGATGACGGTAATGTTTTCTAGTGATAATTCTTACAGCTCTTTTCTGTAATACAAAAATAGGCTTTGTGATTGTTTTACACGCATTCCCCCAAACATCAATACAATAGATTAAGTGTGGAACAATGATTGTGTTATACAACAAATACAGAGCTTTATCATTCAATAGGTCTCTGACTTTGTACAGTACTGCAATCGATTTAGCTATTTTTATTCTTACAGAATTTATGTGTTGTTTCCATGTCAGTTTGTCATCAATGATAACACCCAAAAACTTCACCTCACTCACTCTACAAATCTCAACACCCTCAATTTTGAGTGGAACATCAACAGTTTTCTTTTTATTACTGAATATCATGTAATTAGTTTTTTCTAGATTTAATGATAATTTATTTATTTTAAACCAAGTTTGTATCTTGACAAATTCTGTCTTTATCAATTCCAACATTTGTTCTATATCTTCACCTAAACAGAAAAATGTGGTATCATCAGCAAAAAGTACACATTTAAGGAGTCCTGACACATTTACCAAGTCATTCACATATAAAATAAATAGCTTTGGTCCAAGTACAGAGCCTTGGGGAACTCCACATGTGATATTACAGAGGTCAGATCTTACATCATTTATTTGTACAAATTGTTTCCTATCTTTTAAGTAGCTAGATACCCACTGTAATGCTGGTCCTCTAATACCATATTTGTTCAGTTTTTCAAGGAGAATGGTGTGATCAATAGTATCGAATGCTTTTTTTAAATCAACAAAAATACTGATACAATATTGTTTTTGATCGACAGGAGTAGTTATTTGTTCCATTAATTCCATGAGAGCTGAAGGAAAACAGTGGTTTACTTCAATGGTTTTCCCCGTACGGGCCACCAGATGAAGTAAACATGAGGGGAACCACCATATTGTGTCTTTAAACACATATGGTGCCACCCAGATGTAAAGGATTTTATCAGGGGTCAGTATTAAGCTGACCTCTTTATCCTTAATTAATTACTTATTCAGATTGAATAGTAATTTTACGGATTCTTTTCTTTTTCAGTTTACCTAATATTTCTGTGATCTTTATGATGGATAAATAAATAAAGCCATAGAGTGACAATGGACACGTTAACTTAGTTGGTATGCCAAAGACACTACCATTTATTTAAAATAAATCAACTAAATTAACACCATTACACTTGATTGACATTATTTCACTTTCTTGCAATTTAACACGTCAGCACATTTAAATTGTAACACAACAGACATAAATATAGGATGTTAACATACTTAGTCTGAGGCTCTATGACTTAAATAGTTTCCAGCTTAGAATTGAGGGGAAAGGAAATAGGAGGAAAGATAGAGAGATGGTTTAAAGGAAATTGTCTTGAGCATGTTACCAGAAGTGACATTTCCCATCAGATTTCTGCTGAAATCCAGGTACGTTTGTAAACAGCTCTTTACCTTTGACGACGAGTCTGATAAAGAGATTACACCAGCCTTTCAGATGCACAGAGTCCTTCAGGCCCAGTTCGTCCGAACTGGTTGTTTACTTTCCAACGTCTCCTGGGTTCCGCGTTGATCATCAGAAAATATATCAGCTACTGGTTGACTTCAAGATAACTTATTCCATAAAGGAATTTAATTCAAAGTTCTGAGCTTGTACGCTCGGTTCAAGTGGACTCATAACAAACATGTTATCAGCCTTTAACTGGAGGACGTGTCCTTAGCGTGTGACTAAACGTCCATCCAGCTCTTTGGGAAAGTTCACATCTCTTGAAGTTCCCAGCAGACTCTCCCAGACTCCCGCAGACTCTCCCAGACTCTCGCCGACTCTGGCAGACCCTGACTTATTTCAGCTTAGCTTAGAACCTTAAGATAGAACTCTGAAACTTGTCTCTTTCCGATTGGTTCAGAAAAAGCAGTCGAGGAGTTCACTTGTTATCACGATTCAAGGTGAAATCCAGAGCAGAGGGAAATTGTTTAGGAAAAGTATCTGAGTGAAAAGACTTTCAGAGGCTAGATGAGAGTTTTAGCTGAAACTCAACAAAAACAATTTTTGTGTAAGTCAGTTTGACCTTTTATCTGAACTTTGACACCCTTATATGATCAAGTAACACAGTAATACTCCATATTAAAAGAATAACAGCATATAACATATATCATGAAAATGACAAAAGTTATTCTTTTGATTACATTAGAATAAAATCAAAGATAGAAATAGTCTCTTTTGGTGACTATGTTCTCAGATTACAACTAATGGAATAATTTGTAGTAAATGTCTTGCTTTACTGAGAGGTCAGTAAAGGTCATCTCTGGAACAGTTCAAAAATACACAGGTGTATCAAAGTGGACACGGTCATGCCCACTACATCTCCCCCCTTTTGGAAGCCATCGCCAGTCCTTGGGGATGGGGTCCAACACGAAAGGAACATTGAACTGTCTCTGATCTTGAAGTAATCCAGCAAGTGGAAAAGAAAAATCAAAAATTATAATCCCATAAACCTTTTGGAAATTCCATACTGTTCGTAGGTAATCCCATTGCGGTAAGCTTTTAATCCTTTGGAAAACAAAGTCTGTGTAGATATGGGTATGTGTATTTATAGAATTCTACTGCAAGCTCATGAATATTATTAGTCTTTATGCATGCATGTTCCATTGTTGTGTTCTGTCATGTGCTTTGCAGGATTGTGGACGGAGGTTGGGTGTGTTTGCCTTGTGCTCTTTTGGTTGATAATTGTTGATTTGTTGCCTTACTTTCTCTTTTCTTTCTTTCTCTCTTAAAAAAATGGAGTGAGAGGATGGCTAAAAGGTGTGAAGGGAGGCCATCTATAAATGGAAAAAAAAAGAAAAAAAAAAGGAAAACAAAGTCTGTTAACTCTTGGAAAACAAAGTCTGTGATCCCTTGGAAACAAAGTCTTATAATCCACAGCGGTAATTCCACAGCAGTAATTCCACAACGGTTAGTTTTGTTGATTGATCAGCAACAATTGTTTTCATAATCAGCATGTAGAGGGGATCCCTCGATTGACGCAGAGGAGGCGACCCTTGGATGAAGGTTGAAGACCAAGCGTTGGAGCTGCAGGTCCCCACATCGAAGGTTGTTGGCTGGTTGGCTTCCAGTCAGTGCCACTCTGGTTCTATGTGTCATGCAATTATGTGGGTTTTTAGGTGGGCTTATGATTGGGATTTTACATTAGGCCCTACCTATATGCACCTGGTGTGTAAGCTATCATGGTTTAGATCAGCTACAATTACCAATTAAGGGGTGGATCAATTCTGTAAAATTAGATATAGGGATCTATACCTATAAAATTTTGGAGGGCTTCTGTAACGAAGGCCTCTAATTCCAAACTATTCCTCCATTCATTACTTAGTTTAGGTTAAACTAAAATAAAAAATGAAATATAGTTTGATCTAAATGTCTGTTGTCTTTTAGACGAACGACGTAGGATTTGGTATTCCTAATAAATTTTGAAGTCTATGGCGAGACTCATCAAAATGAATAGATAATCTAGAATAGAAACGATCGAATCGGTTCAATTTAGAAATTGTGAGACCAGTGTAGTTTATGGTACCTTGAGTAGCTTTAAACTACATTGACTCTTCGACGATTGAGATTTAACAAAACGAACTGCATGTTGGCATAGTTAAATCCATATCATTCATTAACCAATGTTAATACAAAACCTTTTTGGCTGGGAGTGTTCAGAACCAAAACAATATCTCAACTAATGACAACAGTAATGACTAAACAACAAGGAAACAACGTTTCACTGCTTCGACACACTCTTGTCGTCAGATTCCAAAGTGCAACACACAAGAAAAACAGGTCTCAACTTTATGACCGAGGTCAAATTAAATCTCGTGGATTTAAACGGTTGTTAAGGTTAGTTTTTTGTTGTGGGTTTTAGGCTTAGCGTTTCTAAGTTCAAATTGGACAATGCGACTTATAGGGTGGAAAATACGGTAGTTTAAACCTGATTAGTTTATTTACTAACTTGTGTTTGTACGACCTTATTATCCCATGAAGTCGGTGTGTTTGTGAGATCTTTGTCTTTTGTGGAGTCATTGAACGCCTTGTAAGGTTTGATCTGATTTCGATGTACCCATTTAGCAATTGGCTCTTTGCGGCCTTTGCTGATTTTGATTTCGTAGACGACTGAGGACACTTTGTCTGTTATCAGATGAGGTCCAGTCCACCTGGGCATCAGTTTGCGGGCGAGAGTTCCGGTCTCGGACCCTCCTTTCCCGGTTGCTGGGGCGAACGTATAGTACCAGACTCTGTCTCCCACTTGGAGTTCATTGTGAGAGGCCTTTTGGTCATAGTACGCCTTACGTCCTTCAGCGGATTTTTCCAGGTTTTTCTGGGCGAAAGCAAAAGTGTTTCTGAGGTGTACATTCAAATCTTTGTCTTTGGCATGGCCTAACATCACCCCCCTTTGGTCATGGGGGACCACGAACACAGGTGAGGACGTCCGTCCATGGGCACAAGTTAGGATGCCACCGTTTAGTTTAAGCTGTTCGCGCAGCTGAGAGAAGACGGTACACAGGAACCGTTTAGGTTTCGGCCAACGTATCTTCTTACGTTTACCTCTTTCTGTGTAATTCAGGTGTGTCACAACCGTCGGCGCAGTCGCAGGTGTGTCTGATTGTACAGACTGCGACGGGTCACTGTCGTTGTGTGTGTCTTCCCACTTCTTGACTGAAGAGGGGCTCTTTGAGTCTGTGTGGCATGGAGGCTGCACAGTTGCAGAGAGGAAAGCTCTACAGAGAGTGGTGAAGGCTGCACAGAGGTCTGTCGGAGTCAGTCTCCCCACCATCACAGACATTTACACCTCCAGATGCAGGAAAAGAGCCACCTGCATCATGAAAGACCTCACTCACCCAGCACACTCACTCTTTGCCCCACTCCCCTCAGGACGGAGGTTGAGGAGCATCAAATGTAGAACCACTAGACTGAGGAACAGCTTCTACCCTGAGGCTGTTAGACTCATGAATAAATAAATAATAAGAATAATCACTGCAAAATATCACATCATGCTGATGCTGATCTGTTTTCTTGTTGCTGTGTTCATCTGTGACCATCTGCTCATACAGACTCATGTTCGTGCTGCTGTTTATAATGATGTTTTTCCACTATATTAGGGCTTAGTGTATTACTAGTTGATGTTTTTCTTAGTTAATTCTAGATGTTATTACTGTTTTTCTCTTGCATTTGTTGTTGGATGTAACTGGGACCCCGTGTACATAATCTCGTTTTCATCACATGTACCACATGCGGTGCAAATGACAATAAAGACTCTCTGACTCTGACTCTGACTCTCTAAAAACTATGTCATTTCTGATTAGTTCTAGACACAAATGTTCCTGAACCAAGGTTTCATCAAAAGCTTGGCTGATAGCCGATTTACCTGTCCCAGGGGACAGTACAGCAACCTCGGTGTGGGGTCCTTGGATCTCCACACCTTTCTCTACCTGTGGTAGGTAATGTGAGTTTGCCCCCATTTTGTCTGATGAGGGGTCCTCGTAATCTGCAACAATGATGTCCAAGTGACTGTCAGCGTTTGGATGACTGTCATTTTCTGGACTCAGATGCCCTTGAACCAAGGTTTCATCGAAAGCTTGGCTGATTGCCGAATTACCTGTCCCAGAGGACAGTACAGCATCTTCGGTGTGGGATCCTTGGATCTCAACACCTTTCACTACCTGTGGTAGGTAGTGTTCAGTGAGTGCTGAATGTGTCAGCTCACAGAGGAGGTTCTCTTGTTGGACCGGAGTTTGGTCCAGCTTTTGGGTCTCTTCTGTCTCACTTGTAGTTGAAGGTTCACTTACTGGGCTCTCGTCCTCGGACGAGGAGTCCCTTGTGTCCTCTGCGGTACCTGCGGTTAGGCAGTCTGTATCACAACTAGGAGGCACTTTTATACATAGTTCCCATGTGACATCACATCTGTGGTTTGTCCTGTTTGACCCTCCCACAGGTAGGCTAAACAGCAGTTGGAGCGCGTTGTAATGGATGTCCATTTTTCACGTTGTTTTTTTTGTTAATTTCTAATTAATTGCAATGGTTACTTCGTGTTGTGTCAGTGGGTGTTCCAGTCGGGTAGACGTTTGGGCAACGCGCAGGTTTCACTTAATCAAAAAAAAAGTAAACGTGAAGGATTTATTTCATCGGAGAAACACAACCGCCCCATCTCTGCTTGGATCTGCTCAGAAGACATCGTGCTTTTGGCCGGTAAACAAAATATTCTACATAAATCATTTTGTGAAACTATGTCAGAACAATGTTAGAGTACAACTGTCTGTGTGTTAGAGCTAGTTTTTTTATTTATTATTTAGCGACACCGTCTTGCATGCTGTGGTTAGCTTAGCATCTCGCTAATGGACAACGGCCTCCTCAGCCTCCTCACGGTCCACCGCGACCGGCGGGGAGACTGTCCCAGTTGGAGAAGGAGGATGGGAGCCAAGTCGTGCGGGCGACGCGTCGGTCCCATGGGACGTGCCCCCGCGGCCGCGACGGATCCACGCCATCCGACCTGAGCTGGAGGGTCTCTCCGCTCCAGTGCTAACAACATGCTAACTTCCAACACGGTAACACTCAAGTGCTGGTTCTGGTCTGTGTTCAGCCTGGACTGTTTGTGTTAACTGTGTGTTATTTTAGTTAAACCTTTTTTTAGCTAGTTAGATCTGATTGAGACAGTATACACATCTTTTTTGGATTTAAAGCTGTGAAGCCGGTGTGCTATGAAGCCGGTGTGCTGTGAAGCCGGTGTGCGCTCTTTGTAGTAATTAAATAATTAATGATATCGGAGTAACTACTTTGTGACAAGTTGTCTGATTCGTCTGCCATGATTTCTTTCTCAAACTCAATTAACTCGACCACTGCCAGTTTGCTCTTGTTCCTTGGTGAAGCTGTGGTAGCTCATGTTTTTGTCCGTATAATTTGCTCTTCTAGTTCGCCATTTTGCCTTCTCTGCCTTCAGATGTGGCGCGGAAGCCGGTATGGGGCGTGTCTGGGAACTATGTATTGGCAGGGGTTTTCTCACTGTGCTCCACATTTTCTGTTGACCATAATCTACAATCGCGCCGAAGCGGTTTATAAAATCTTGGCCAACCAAAAATGGGAATGAGTCAAGTTTAGACACGTACACCGGGTGGCGTAGTGTCATTTTGCCAATCTGCATGTGAACCATAGCCATAGCTGTTAGGGTTGTTCTCGTCTCTGCGAGACCCTGTAGCTCAATAGCACATTTCTCAAAGGGTATTTGCCTGTCAACACCGTTAGCGGCGGTCCTCAGCTCCTCGAACAGCTTGGCCGACATAATAGTTATATCAGAACTGCCATCCAGGAGGGCTTCACGCTCAAGGACACCTTCCAGTGTGATAGGCAGGTAAGCTTTCTTAGCCACCCCCCTTTGTATAAAGTTACACAGAAACCTCACAGGTCTTGGCCCACGTTTCTGTTCACGTGTGACTCTGGCTGTGTACTCATGTTCACTGTCAGCATCTTGTTGGCTGTCAGCATCATGACCTTCAGGATGTTGTTGTGTGTCAGCAATTGGTTTGCTGTCAACATCCATGGCAATGTTGGTAGTAGTGTGCGCTGAGTTATTTGTGTGCTCTGAGTCTTTGTGAAAGACAGTGCTACACATCGCTCCAGGTTGGTCAATGTTGATAGTGTCATTATCAATGATAACGCCACTCATTGTATCAGGTTGGTCAAGCACAGTAACATTCAAATCTACTGACAAACTACTTACTTCCTCTGTCTCTTCCGAGCATAGAGGTGTTGGGCCATTATTCCGGGACATTCGTGACTCTTTGCCTGTCTTGAACTGTTCTGTTCGAGGCGCGGGAGGTGCAGTTCCAAGGCTCGGGGGTTTCTGTTGGGACCACGCATAGTTACATGAGTATAGGTCCTCATACTTCAATTTCTTTTGAAGTCCACCCACCGATGGACCTTGGTTTTCACCCACCTGGTTCGATCTGAACCGTTGTGGGTCTCTTAGAGAGTGAACACCTACCTTTTGTGGTTCGTTGCTTGTCTCAGATTTTTCAATCTGAGGTGCTTTAGGGGCGGGGCTCCCTTTAAACCATTTTGAGTCACTGTTCCAGCTGGTACCAACATTTCGTTGTATGTCAGTTTGAAAATCTTGTTCATTCTTGCTAGTATTATCCAACTCTTTTAACAACCGACGTAAGTACTCTACCTCTTCTGAGGTCAAAGGGCCTTTGAGACGACGGTGTTTATTCTCGCTTGTATTATCCAACTCTTTTAACAACCGACGTATGTACTCTACCTCTCCCGAGGTCAGAGGGCCTTTGAGACGACAGTGTTTATTCTTGCTTTCTATAGGAGAGAGAACCTCTCCTATTTTTAGCGACTGTGATACGACCTTTTGACTTGGGCACACCTCAGAGGGTGTTTTGTTTTGCATGTGATCCTCAAAAGCAGTTACAGCGCACTGTTTCATCACTGATTGTCTAACCTGATGTTGTAACTCAAGGCCTTTTTTGAGACGTTTTTCTCTTTGTCGTTTGCTCTTGTTGTCACTAACTGTGTGCTCTGAGTTATCCATGTGCTCTGAGTTATCAAAGACAATGTCACTCAATGTACCAGTTCGGTTATCCTCTGTATCATTCAAGTTTTCAAACAACCAACTTATGTCCACTATCTCCTCAGAGCTTAGTGCCTTTTTCCTGGAACTTCTGTGACCTTTTGCTACTTCCGGACTGTCTAGTCCGCAGTGCAGGGGCAGGGCCTTTGCTCGGTGTGGACCGCGGAGGGTCACTTAAAGAGCGGACACCTACCATTTGTGGTGTTTTGTTTATCTCGGGCAGCTTCGTCCGAGGTGCAGGGACAGGGCTTTCGCTCGTCCTTCTCAACCATATTGGGTCTCTTAACCACTTCGGGTCATTGTTCCAGCGGGCATCAACATGTCGTGGTTTGTTAGTTTGAAAAACATGTTTTTTCTCGCCTATTTTAGGAGAGGGAGTTGATGAACTTGTCCCTTCCAGCTCCAGCGAGTGAGATTTGACCTTTTCTTGGTAATGTAGTTCACGCTCTGGTTTTGTTTTTAACCAGATCGGGTCAGGGAGTTGACGAACGTCAAAACCATTTATAGCACACCGTTTTATTTTTAATTGCCTAATCTCACGTTTTAACTCAAGTTTTTCTTGTTGAAAATTTTCTCTTCTTTGTATGTTATTTTGCCTTAACAATTCAAGCTTTGCTGTGAGCAGCTGCAAAGCTTCATCATAATTTTCATCTTCCATCTTTGTTTTGAAATTTCTCCAAATTAATGAGAGATGTTTATAGTTTGTTATTTTAAATATTTCCTTATTTAAAATAAACTGGAGTCATTAATTGTACACAGAAAAACATTAAAAATGCCATTTTTAACTAAAAGTGTACAGTTATGCACACCAATTCTGTTTAAAATGCAGATATGTGAAGAGCTTAATGTGGAAATGCTCTGTTCTCCATCATTTTTTTTATTTATTTTTTATTTTATTTTATTTGAATATCAAATAAAAGATGCTTTTTGAGTGTTATTTTAAATCTCTTCAGTATTTAAAATGAGCATAAAGTGTTTGTCTGTACCTCTGTTATTCTAAATTTTTTATTTAAAATAAACAGGATTTTTTGTTTGTGAACAGAACAACTTTAAAGCTGGTAATTTCACCTGACTCTTTATGATGTTCTATGAGAAAACTCATCTGTTTTTATTTTTCTATTTGAAAACAAATTTCACCTGACTCTTTATGATGTTCTATGAGAAAACTCATCTGTTAACGTCTTTTAACCAACAGGGGGCAGCTTCAAGTCTCACTGTTATCACGAGGCGACTGAGTTTTCTATTCAGTATTTAAAATAAAAACAACCTTTTAGAGTTAGTTTCTAGTGTGTCCGTGATAAGCGCTCGAACCGCGTTCTTGTCAGAGACAAATTTATGTTGTTAGACAGTTTAGATGGCTTGAATTGAGTTTTTTAACTTTTAGTGAAATCTCCATTTGTCTTGTGTTGAGGGACACGTAGTCTGAAGACAGAGAGGGGGCGGGCCGACGCAGCAGTGTGCGTGGCGCGTCACCAGCATCCAGCGAGGCGGAGCTCGCTACTCAGATACGTGACGTCAACCAATCAATCACAGCGCATGTAGTTCTTTTCCCAAGCGTTCATGGTGAATGTAGTTTTATTACCATCAACCAATGCAGTGCCGGAAATGACGACAAAAGTGGGCTGGCCGCATCGGCGTGCGTCCCCACTTCAGCGAATCAGCGCTTTACAGATACGAGACGTGATTGACAGATCACGACTCTCTTTTTATCCAATCACAGCTCATAAACAAACATGTAGGACACGTCACTTTAACGTTACCTTAGCACAACAGAACGCAACTTTATAGACTCTTTACAGCTCATAAACGCTTCAAACAACTTTCAAAATTCTAAAATATGCAGCGAGCACATTTGGATAGGCCAACTTAGCTACGCTCAGTAACATAGCACTTCAACTGTAACCCAACACGGACTCTCTTCGGAGCCGCGTTCAAGGTCGGTTCCGTCCACGTTAAAGGAGCAGAAAACTCGGGTCTGAACCCATCCGACAACGTCCTAACAGTTATATGCTTCTTTGACCTGCTCTAAAATGTAAAATACCAGCACAACAGCAATCTTGCAAAGTAACATTAGCCTTCCAGGCACTATGACTCGGCGGTCAATTCAACAAAGCTCTGTTCAGGAGTCTGTGCGTGAACTGGACCGAACGGAACCAGAACCCCCACAGACCACGGGCTGACAAAACCTCACCTGAATGCTTCCAACAGCGTGTAGTGTTGAAACAATAATAATCTCTCAGCTTCAAATGATAAAAACATGCAGAATCTGCCTTTCTTGAACACCTCAGCCAAAATTATTATCCTCAGAGTTTAAAACTTGGATCCTATTATGCAAACATGATGTTACAGTTCATGAGAGATCACAGATTTATCAACAAACTTTCAGAAACCGGTACTTGGGCCACCAGATGAAGTAAACATGAGGGGAACCACCATATTGTGTCTTTAAACTAGGGATGCACCGATAAATCGGCCGGCCGATCGATCGGCTCCGATTTCCTTAATTTGGGGAGATCGGTGATCGGTCGATCTTTAAATGAGAAGCCGATTTTATCTACCGATTTTATCTGCCTCAGCAAAGGTTGGAAAATCCTGAAAATTTAGGGTGCATTTTGACCTTTTAACACCTGAAAATCGGTATCGGCCAAAATCGGAATCGGCAGGTCAGACTTTCTAAAAATCGGTAATCGGTGATCGGCCAGAAAATTGAAATCGGTGCACCCCTACTTTAAACACATACGGTGCCACCCAGATGTAAATGATTTTATCAGGGGTCAGTATTAAGCTGACCTCTTTATCCTTAATTAATTACTTATTCAGATTGAATAGTAATTTCACGGATTCTTTTCTTTTTCAGTTTACCCAATATTTCTGTGATCTTTATGATGGATAAATAAATAAAGCCATAGAGTGACAATGGACACGTTAACTTAGTTGGTATGCCAAAGACACTACCATTTATTTAAAATAAATCAACTAAATTAACACCATTACACTTGATTGACATGATTTCACTTTCTTGCAATTTAACACGTCAGCACATTTAAATTGTAACACAACAGACATAAATATAGGATGTTAACATACTTAGTCTGAGGCTCTATGACTTAA
Source organism: Garcialebias charrua (assembly GCA_038048925.1). Lineage (NCBI taxonomy): Eukaryota > Metazoa > Chordata > Actinopteri > Cyprinodontiformes > Rivulidae > Garcialebias > Garcialebias charrua. The sequence continues at coordinate 46,000 of JBBPBX010002098.1, read as the reverse complement.
ATAGTTTCCAGCTTAGAATTGAGGGGAAAGGAAATAGGAGGAAAGATGGAGAGATGGTTTAAAGGAAATTGTCTTGAGCATGTTACCAGAAGTGACACTTCCCATCAGATTTCTGCTGAAATCCAGGTACGTTTGTAAACAGCTCTTTACCTTTGACGACGAGTCTGATAAAGAGATGACACCAGCCTTTCAGATGCACAGAGTCCTTCAGGCCCAGTTCGTCCGAACTGGTTGTTTACTTTCCAACGTCTCCTGGGTTCCGCGTCGATCATCAGAAAATATGTCAGCTACTGGTTGACTTCAAGATAACTTATTCCATAAAGGAATTTAATTCAAAGTTCTGAGCTTGTACGCTCGGTTCAAGTGGACTCATAACAAACATGTTATCAGCCTTTAACTGGAGGACGTGTCCTTAGCGTGTGACTAAACGTCCATCCAGCTCTTTGGGAAAGTTCATATCTCTTGAAGTTCCCAGCAGACTCTCCCAGACTCCCGCAGACTCTCCCAGACTCTCGCAGACTCTGGCAGACCCTGACTTATTTCAGCTTAGCTTAGAACCTTAAGATAGAACTCTGAAACTTGTCTCTTTCCGATTGGTTCAGAAAAAGCAGTCGAGGAGTTCACTTGTTATCACGATTCAAGGTGAAATCCAGAGCAGAGGGAAATTGTTTAGGAAAAGTATCTGAGTGAAGAGACTTTCAGACGCTAGATGAGAGTTTTAGCTGAAACTCAACAAAAACAATTTCTGTGTAAGTCAGTTTGACCTTTTATCTGAACTTTGACACCCTTATATGATCAAGTAACACAGTAATACTCCATATTAAAAGAATAACAGCATATAACATATATCATGAAAATGACAAAAGTTATTCTTTTGATTACATTAGAATAAAATCAAAGATAGAAATAGTCTCTTTTGGTGACTATGTTCTCAGATTACAACTAATGGAATAATTTGTAGTAAATGTCTTGCTTTACTGAGAGGTCAGTAAAGGTCATCTCTGGAACAGTTCAAAAATACACAGGTGTATCAAAGTGGACACGGTCATGCCCACTACAGAGCCATTGATGTAGAGTTTTTTGATCTAAACCCATACTGACTGTTGCTTAGAATATTTTGTTTATCTATAAATTGATCTAGTCTGTTCACAAATAGTTTTTCAAGAGTTTTTGAAAACTGTGGTAACAAGGATATAGGTCTATAATTGTTGAACACACATTTATCACCATTTTTAAAAAGAGGAACTACCTTAGCTACTTTCATATTATCTGGAAATATTCCTGTTGAAAATGATAAATTACATATGTATGTAAACGGCTCAATAACATGTTTTTGCTCAAGTATAGAGAAGAGGGCTTTCAGAAGTCACTTGACATTGCAAGCAAAATAGCCATCGAAATGGATGCTTCTCCTAAATTCAAAGAGAAACGACTTAGGAAGCAAAAGAATTTCCCAGATGACAATTCATGCACTGGGCATCATGAAAAGGAGCCACAAGGCACTTCAGGTGGTTTTCAATGTTATTGTTGACACACTCATCCAAGAGCTGTCTGAGAGGTTTTCTAATTTTCAACTTGTGTCTGAGAAATTTAAATTCATCAGTAAAATGGAGCACATGACAAAAGCTGAGCTTGAGGAATCAGTGCCCGGAAGGCCTCTGGTCCTGACAACATACCTGGTCGTGTGCTGAAGGACTGTGCAGGAGAACTCGCAGCGGTCTTCACGGACATCTTTAACATCTCACTGAGCCAGGCCATCGTCCCCACCTGTTTCAAAGCCACCACCATCATCCCTGTCCCAAAGAAGGCAACGCCCGCATGCCTCAATGACTATCGCCCAGTAGCACTCACCCCCATCCTGATGAAGTGCTTTGAACGGCTAGTCATGAAAAGCATCACATCTGTCCTCCCTGCCTCCCTGGATCCCTTCCAATTTGCATACCGACCTAATCGCTCAACCGACGATGCCATCTCCTCTGCCCTCCACACAGCTCTCACACATCTGGACACGAAGGACTCTTATGTTAGAATGCTGTTCATCGACTTCAGCTCGGCATTCAACACCATCATCCCCCAACAGCTCATCCATAAACTGGACAGTCTGGGGCTGAACACCTCAATGTGTAACTGGCTGCTAGACTTCCTGACCGGGAGACCACAGACAGTGCGGGTCGGGAGTAACACATCTAGCACCATCACATTGAACACAGGGGCCCCACAAGGATGTGTGCTGAGCCCCCTTCTATTCACCCTGCTAACACACGACTGCACACCATCGTACAGCTCCAACCACTTCATCAAGTTTGCGGACGACACAACAGTGGTGGTCTCATCAGCAACAACGATGAGACGGACTACAGGAACGAGGTGAGCCGCCTGGCCTTGTGGTGCGGACACAACAATCTCACTCTCAACGTGGAGAAGACAAAGGAGATTGTTGTGGACTTCAGGAAGAGGGATGCACAACATGCCCCTCTGACCATCAACAGCACCGCAGTGGAGAGAGTGGACAGCACCAAGTTCCTGGGAGTGCACGTCTCAAAGGACCTGTCCTGGAGCAGGAACACTGCAGCACTGGCCAAGAAGGCTCACCAGCGTCTCTACTTTCTCCGCAAGCTGAAAAGGGCTGGAGCTTCAACCCCCATCATGTGCACCTTCTACAGAGGTGCCATAGAAAGTGTCCTGACCAGCTGCATCACGGTGTGGTTTGGTGCATGTACTGCATCCTGCCGCAAGAGCCTCCAGCGCATCGTGAAAGCAGCTGAGAAGATCGTCGGCACCTCCTTGCCCTCACTGCAGGACTTACACAGCAAACGCCTCACTCGGAAAGCCCTCTGCATGGCAGGTGATCCCACACACCCACTACACAGCTGCTTCAGACTGCTGCCATCAGGGAGGAGACTGAGGAGTCTCCAGGCTCGAACCAGCAGACTGAGAGACAGCTCTGTTCATCAGGCAGTCAGAATGCTAAACACTCTGCCTGCTCTGCCTCCCCTCCCATTTGAACTGCCTTAACACAAAAAACTTTCTCACACATTACCACTCAACACAAAGATTTTAACACTGGACTCTGTGTCATCAAACGGGTTATTCACTAAACTCTCGGTCATGTGCTCATTCAGTTTGCACTACTTCTCATATTTGCACTAATGTTTGTATTACATTACTGCCTATAGTCATACTACTGTTTACATTCACTGTTTACATTTATTAATACGGTTTACATTTACTACTACTGCTTTACATTTATTACTACTGTTTACATTTACACTACTTTTATCTATACTACTGCAGATACATATATAGCATTCTCTGACTAGCCTTATCTAAGGATGCCAAATGTGCCTTATGTGCCTCACTGCATATGCCACTTTGCCTCTATACCAACATCAACTACCTCATACATATACTGTGTACATTAACTTATATGCTGCTGTGCCACTCTTTGCAAATGTCAATGCTAGAACCTTCAGTTTATTTTATAGATATACTTTTTATACTTTTTATACTACTATGTAAAAACTCAGGACAGTATTACACTTTTATTATTTCATTTTATGCTTATGTTCATTGGGTGTTTTAGGGGTGTTTGGTGTTTCAGTGTTGGTGTAAATTTTCATACTTTTATACTATTATGAAAAACTCAGGACAGTGTTACACTTTTACTATTTTATGCTTATGTTTATTAAATGTTTTAGTATTTAGATGGTTACTGTTGCACCGAGGGACTGAGAGAAACGCAATTTCGGTCCTGTGTATGTCCTGTACATATTGCAGTTCTGACAATAAAGTTGACTTTGACTTTTGATCTCATGCCCTGAGCACTTGTGATGTTTCAAGAGATATCATTCAAGAAATATACCCAGCAAGCCGTCTGCTGAAGGGTTAAAAGGCTCTAGAAAAGTTTAATTTTCTATTTCAAGAGGACCTTGATTTGGTATTTCCAAATTTGACAGTAGCCCTTAGAGTATTTTTAACCATGCCTCTGACAGTTGCATCTGCAGAGAGATCATTTAGCTGAAGCTCATTAAAACAGACCTTTGTTCAAATATGAGCAATGATCGCTTGTCCCAGTTAGCAGTGATCTCTATGAAAACAGAGTGGCACGGTCTATTTCATTTGATGTTATAATAGACAAATGGTTAAATGCAAAGTCACGGAATGTAACAGTTTAAATGTCATAAATGTTTAAACTCTGACATGGACTCCAGGCTGTTAAAGGGGACCACACATGCAAAATTCACTTTTTAATGTTTTTTTTACTAAACTTTGGGTATTTACTTCATAAAAAAACAGTCCTTGTGCCAAAAAAATGCACCCAGTGGTTTATTTACTCTAAGTAGATTTATTTATTTTTGATAAATACACCAGGATTCACACTTCCTGCATTTATTGACGTCACAAGCCGCCAGCCAATCAGATCAAACCTGAGTCCAGCCCCTCACCTAGCAACCCCTGGTTAGGCTCAACCCACTTCTGTATTAAACACATGACTGTTGTTTTTCATGATTTCATCTCATCTTTTGTTTATATGTTCTTAATTTCATGTGTACAGCACTTTGTTGCAGCTGTGTTTTTTTAAATGGCTTTATAAATAAAGTATAATTGTTATTTTTATGTTTTAGTTCAATTTTTAGTGTATTTGCGATCGCTGCCAACGCGCAGCCGGCAAAAATTAAACGAGCGGACCACAGGCGGAAGGACCGGGTTCGACGGGACCCTCTTCCGGCGCGATGGAGCGGAGCTTCAACTGTACAGCCTTGCAGCAGCCTCGCAGCAGGCTCGCAGCAAGAGGACCTTCTCCTTACAGATTAATTTACGGGAGACACTTGGTGAACTTTGTGTTGTCTTCACTGGAACAGCGATAACTCCCAAAATCTCATCGCGTGCAACGAGCGGAGCTGGCGAAAACCGGAAGAGGAACAAGCTAACATTAGCTTCGGATTCGGGTGGTCTAATGCTAAAAGGAGCAGCAAACTGCGGCGCGCTCAGACGGGTTTCGGTAAGTTATCTTAAGCTAACACTAACAGTAAGTCAAATGAGTAATAAAAAAAGAGCTAATTTTAAAACAACAACACATTACAGATACTGGCTGTTACAGAGGGCGTGAACAGATCGTTGAAGGGCGTGGACTTCAAGAAACCGGTCGTTCAAAACGAAAGTTAAAAATGGCAGAATTAAAAAGGGTATAATTGATTATCTAATAATTATTTTGTGCATTAAATTGAAGGAATAGGGATATCCCACAGAAATACCATAAAAATTTAAAAAATACATCTGAGGTCCCCTTTAAGATTTCATATTTCAGCTACATAAAATGTTGAGCACTGAGTACCTTATATATTTGTACTTTATTAAACTTATTTGTTTATGATTGAAATGATCACCAACATGTAACATGAAAAAATCTGTAATATTGCTACTGTATTTTCTACGTGCATGACAGGGAGGAAAGCTGGATGAGGCGGCAGGTAAAAATGAGCGGGGGGAGGGGGGCGCCGTTCATGTTTTCGCATCCACCTCAAAAATATGTAGTTGCGCCCCTGAGGAGAAACAAAGTGATTTTCAAGCAGTTGACTTTAATCCTTCGAGCCAAAACCAGAAACGGAATGAATGAAATCACACACGAACACTTGTTCTTCTCTTCACCTGGAAACACCTGGGCAACACCTCGCTGGCTCCCCCTACTGGGTGAGAGAGAGATGAGACCTTACTAATACACCACAAGGTCAAGGTTCTTTATTGTCATTCACATCACATGTGGTGAGGTGAAATGAAATTGTGTACTCAAGGTCCCAGTTACATCCGACAATAGCAAAAACATAAAGTGCAAAAAGAAACTGTAAATAAGGATCTAAGATATAAACTAAAAGATGCGCTAATTGAATGTCGAAGGGTATGCTAAAAGATATTTGCTAAACACTAATTGTGCAAAAAACTAAACAACAGCAGCACGAACATGAGTCTTTGTGGGTGGAGGAGTATGAACGAATGAATACAGCAGCATGAAATAATCAGCAGCAAATATCAACAATTAAAGTAGCATTAGTTTTTTTTCCAGTGTTTATTCTTATTATTCATTTATTCATGAGTCTAACAGCCTCAGGGTAGAAGCTGTTCCTCAGTCTAGTGGTTCTACATTTGATGCTCCTCAACCTCCGTCCTGAGGGGAGTGGGGCAAAGAGTGAGTGTGCTGGGTGAGTGAGGTCTTTCATGATGCAGGTGGCTCTTTTCCTGCATCTGGAGGTGTAAATGTCTGTGATGGTGGGGAGACTGACTCCAACAGACTTCTGTGCAGCCTTCACCACTCTCTGTAGAGCTTTCCTCTCTGCAACTGTGCAGCCTCCATGCCACACATTGATGCTGGAGCACAGGATGCTCTCCACTGCACACCTGTAGAAGGAGGTGAGGACTGGGCTGCTCAGACCAGCTCGTCTCAGCCGTCTGAGGAAGTAGAGTCTCTGATGACCTTTCTTGATCAGGCTGGTGGTGTTGTTGCTCCAGCTGAGGTTATCATTCATGTGTACACCCAAGTATTTGTAGCTGGAGACCACTTCCACTGCAGATCCACTTATGTTCAGTGGGGTGTGGGTGTGTTTGTTCCTTCTGAAGTCCACAATCATCTCCTTTGTCTTCTTCACATTCATGTGAAGATTATTCTCTTTGCACCAGCTCTCCAGATGTTCCACCTCCTGTCTGTAGCTGGACTCATCATTTGTGATGCATCCCACCACTGCTGTATCATCTGCAAACTTTACAATATGGGAGTCTGGATGGGTAGGTGCACGGTCGTGAGCAGAGTGAACAGAAGAGGGCTCAGTACACATCCCTGAGGGGAGCCAGTGCTGAGGGTTACGGTGGAGGAGAAGTTGTGGATCTTCACGGACTGTGGTCTGTTTGTCAAGAAGTCCAGGACCTACTTACAAATGGAGGGTCTTAATCCTAGTGTCCATCAGGGTCATGATGTTGAAGGCAGACATGTAGTTTGTAGTCCACAAAGCGCATACAGATGTAGGAGTCCTTCTGCTCCATGAGGGTGAGAGCAGTGGAGATGGCGTCCTCTCTTGATCGATTCTTGTGGTATATGCGTACGTACTGGTGAGGGTCCTCGCTGATGTCAGTGGTAGCTTTGATGTGGACCATGACTAGTCTTTTAAAGCATTTAGCGACTATGGTGAGGGCTACTGGCTGGTAGTCGTTCAGACCAGTCACTGCAGAGCTCTTAGGAACTGGGATGATGGTGGTGGTCTTCAGGCAGGTGGGAACTGTTGCCAGGGTGAGGGAGGAGTTAAAGATGGCGGCCAGTACCTTGCAGAGCTGCTCTGCAGTCTTTCAGCACCTCCCCTGGGATGTTGTCTGGGCCAGTGGCTTTGTGAGGATTAATCCTCCTGAAGGTCCTCACTTCTGCTGAGGAACTCCTCTTCAGATGGTGAGGCGAGTCTGGTGCTGGGCGGTCTGGTTGGTTCTTCAAAGCGGTCATAGAACTTGTTAAGAGCATCAGGCAGTGATGGGTCTCTACTCCCTATACGTCGTGCACCTCTGCTACAACACTGGTCTGAATGAGAAAAGTTTGAAATCTGTGCACACTTCATCACACAGTCTGGTATGAAGTAATACTTTCTTTAAGAATATAAGGTCAGGGATTTATTAATAAGACAATAATAAAATTAAAATAAATGTCTTAACATAAATGAAATGAACAAAAAGGGAACAGCCCTTACATTTCTATTTTTGTTTGCCACATGTTAAGTCCATTTTTAAAGAGCGTGTATTTCACGTGTATAAACACGTCCTTCAAAACCTCTGAACATAAAACCCGACAGACAAATAATTTCCAGCTTCTATTTTTACATCTGTGATGTGATCTTTAAAACTGGGTTGACTGAATTTATTATTCTGTATGAAGACTAAACAGGAAACTTCCAAATGCTTAACTTCTTTTAATGTAAAAATTGAAGAGATTATTAGCAAATTTGTGGTAGTCTTTCACTGGGTTATGTTACCGCTGTAATTCAATTTTAGAAAACGTTTAAACTTGCAACAAGCATTAAATGAAAAAACTAAACAAAAAAACAATCACAATTTAAACATTGCAGAATTTTCTTTTTATAAAATCCTTTCTAACAAAGATCATGGTTTTGTTTTCACCTCCATTTTTAAACTTCAGACATTACTGTACAGTCACACAATTCTGGGCATTAAAGTAATAAATATTTATTTAGAAATAATTAAAAATGCTAGCAGAAGAGCAAAAATCATGGATCAAGACAAATGATCGCACTAAAGTGTTAAGACTTGTAGCAGCCTGTACTTCAGGTATCGAAGGTCAACAAATAGGATTAAAAATCAAACTTTATGTAGCAGTGGATCCAGACGTGCTTCCTCGAACAACCGTACAGTGTTTGTCAAAATGTTCTTTTCAAAACAAAACTCTTTCAAGAATAACGTGACAATTATTGCTGCGTCGAGACATTAATTAGAAACTTGACATTTTGTTAAAATAAATATCAGGAGTGAAGAATTTAAAAAGGTGCTACCGATATAAATGATTACAAGCAGCAATAAAGAAAACTGAAAAGACGTCCACAACAACTGAAATAAGACTGATGGCACCGTTTCACACATTTAAACTAACAAAACAAAAACTGCTTTTCTGTAAAAAGCAACAATTTTCTGCAACATAAAGAAAGAAAGCATTCTCTAAGCATCACCTTTACGCCTGGAAGAATCATAAAATGAGCAGCGCTTTAAATAAAACTGTTTTTATTCACACAACGTGCCTCAGTCTGCAACGACTAACAAAAAAACTAATTATGCACAAGCAGCGTGTGGTTTTACTTATGAGGAAGAAGTGGCCCCAGCTGTGTGGAGATCAGTGCTCGTTGTGCACGAGGAGCACACCAGCAGAGCAGCGACCGCTGCATGTTCCTGAGCTGAGGAAGAAACATCTGGAAACACCCGAGGGATGCGGCGCTGAGATGTCTACTCAAGTTTCTGCTGCAGTTTTTTCTGGAAGCACACAGGCAAGATGGAGAGCACGGCGAGCACACCGAGCACAGCCAGGGAGTTCCAGGACACGGCCTCGCCAGCTGTGGTCAACTTGTACAGAGTTGTGCCGGCGTTGATGGCTACAAAGGACGGAGGCGCCACACCTGTCAACCAGCCAGGGTGGACACAGGTGAGCCACAAACAAGAATAATACCGTTGTAAAAGAAAAAGGACGCTGTCTTACCGAGAAAGGTGCCGACAAAGAAAAGCCCCAAAGGCACGTTGATGACCGGGGAAGTGATGTTGATGAACCAGTTGGGAAGAAAGGGGGTTATTCTCAGGAAGATGATGTAATTGATTAAATGGTCCCTGTGTTTGTCAACCTGCCAGCAAACGTTCAAAAAACAGAAGTGACACTGGTGCCAAGTGCGTTACAACCATTAACATTTATTACAACCAGAGCCAGGGCCGCAAGTTGAAGCTGAAAAAGACTACCCCCCCCCCAAACACACACACACACACATACAACTAACAGGGGGGATTTCCTGACTAAAACAATAAAAATACACCAACTCAGTTTTTTTTTGCATACAGGTGTTCACATCTTTTACCTTGATGCAGTTTGTTCAGAAATGCTTTTATTTATTTATTATGTTTTTCAGTTCAATTAGTTATTTGAAGGTTTAAAAAAAAGTGTCACGTTGAACTGTGAGGCAACGTGACGTCCTGTGTAGGTGGGACTCCCGTATTAAAGTTACAACTACACATCTTAAGAAAACCATTTAGTTTTAATTTTGGACAACTCAAATGAATGCTGTCTCTTTGTCCATCTTTATTTATGTTGCTCGTTACAACAACAGCTGTGCAAAGAAATCCTGAGATTGAAATTAATCCGTTTTTTATTCATGCAGAATGAGAGGTCTGTAATAAAATATTAAAAACTGTAAAAAGCCAACTACTGATTAAAGGCTGTAGTAGGCGTGTGGTTACATAACAGCATCAAAAATGTTTTATCAAAGTAATGAATAAGTGATGAATACATTATTGGTCAAAAGCTCCTCCTAACACACTTTGCTGCTTTTTAACAAACTCATTTTCTGCATTAATGGCCTAAAGCAGGCCATTCCACATCAACCAATAACGACTGAGTAACAGCTCTTTTACCTGCTGGGACCATTTCTGCGCTCTTCCCGTCAGGTATTTGTAGACCACAGGTCTGCCCACCAGATACGACAACATGTAGCAGAAGGAAGCACCGAGGCCGGAGCACTGCCGACAGACAACGATCAAACATCAAAAACCTCATGGCTTCAAAACTGAAAGCAGGAACACTTGTTTTAATAAAACAAGTCTCACTAAAGAGGAAAAAAGTAGCGCTGCATTACAACATCTGACGATGATGGATGGTGCAGCGAAAGACTGAAACCACGACAAAATGTTTCAAATCGAGCGTTTCGTGGGTTTTACACTTTAACCACAGCCCCTCTTTGCTTTTGTTGCAACATTTATTCACTTGTTCCAATTCCTGCTCATGCACATCGTTTAATAAAAAGTGATAAAAGATTTTACAGAAACGCGTGGCAACAAAAATGAGAGAAATTGCATTTCCTGCGAAAATGCATGTGTGAATGCCATTTGTTCAAGAATTAGCAGAAAACAGCTGAATATTATCTAAAATAGCAGAAATAAGCTTGAGTTAGCAGAAGGAATCAGAAAGAGCATAATTGTGAATAATCTGAAATATCTGAAACAATCTGAAATCTGAAACAAGTAGAAATAAGCAAAAAAAGTGGAAATTATCTGAAAAAACCTTAAGATAGCAAAAACAGCTACCGTGAATATTATCTAAAATAGCAGCAATACGCTTAAATGTCTTAGAAATTAGTAGAGAGAGTACAGTTTTGCAGAATTAGGCTGGAAAAAGTTTAAATGAGTGCAAATAATGTGAAATTGGTTGAAACAAGCCTAAATTAGCATGAAAACAGTTTAATAGTAGCTAAAATAGTAGAAGAAGCTGAAACTAGCAGAAATAAGCACAAAGCAGCATAATCTAAAATATCTGAAACAATCTGAAATTGCAACAAATCTGAAATAAGCAGAAATAAGCTAAATAAAGTTGAAAGTATCTGAAAAAGCTGAAATTGGTCAAAAACAGCTGAACAATAGCTAAAACAAGCAGAAATGATTTTAAATTACCAGAAGAAAGTGGGTATAGCATGGGTTTGCAGAATTAGGCTGAAAAAAGTTGGATTGATAAAAAAAAAAAAAAGGAAATAGCTGAAAAGCTAAAATTAGCATAAAACAGCTAAATAGTAGCTGAAATAGCAGAAATATCTGAATCTTTCAAAAATACAGTAAACTGAAAGGAGCATAATGATCTGAAATTAGCAGAAATAAGTCAGTAGAAGTACATAAATGTTGAAGTAAGCTGAATAAAGCTGAAAAGAGCACAACGCAGTTGAAAAAACAGCAGAAAGTAGCTGAAATATTTTTAAAAATTGTACAAGAAAGCTGAAGGAAGCTGAGCTGGTCCAACATGTGAAAGGAGTAGTAAAAGATTGTACAGCTAAAGGTTAAGTAAGAAAATAATTTCTGTTTTCAGTTTAAAATACCAGATATTCTTGCACATTTTACATTAATGTTGAACTGTTTGTAAAACCACAGCTTAAACTGATTTACTCCTCTTCCTTTTTGTAGCCAAGTGTTATGTTTTATTTAATTTCACCTAAATAGAAATCAAAATCCACATTTAAGATGCTTGGAACATCTTGCAAACAAGATGTGAAGTTGACTTGAAACACACTAAACCGTTGGCACTTACCAAGCAAACCAGAAAAAGAGCCAAGGGGAACGGGTAAAGATAACCAGACAGGATGCTGAGGAAGATTGATCCAGGAATAGCAAACGTCTGGAGACTAGAGAGGTGTTGAGGTGAGCAACTTAAAACTAAACTGGATTCACAAAACAAGACGGCACATTAACAATCAATTAAAAAATGATTTTTCTAAAGACAAGTTGGTGCTTCTGTCATTCCATTAATATTTGATTTAACAAGGTTTTGTTTTCAAATTTAAAAATGGGTGTATTCACGATGAAACGACATCCAGTAAAATAAATCTGAGTCTTCTCATGAGTTCACGCTCGGCAACAAACTCTGAGGAAGCACCGAATGAACAAAAAATAAAACCCATCTTTGTCATAGACTGATCCAGAACATTAACAATTGAGCAGCTAATGACTGCACTATAGATTTACCACACCATTTTATTTATAGAGCACTTAAAACAGCAACAAGACCAACCAAAGTGCTGTATTTAGTGGAAGATGACATAACTGTTAAGTTGGTTTATGCTGTAAGCTAAGAATTCATACATTAAAAGTATGGAAGGGCACTGATTGCTTTAATTTTGAAATAACGGGGTGGTTTTATTTGATTAGAAACTGGTTAGGTTGAAAAAAATCTAAGTAATGTGGGTATTTGTGAAATGTAAAGATCAGGAAGTTACAGCTAAATCGTTTTTGGTCTAAAAATGTGCCTGGGTTCAGAGAAGTAACACTTTAAGGACAGTTTACAATAAATGAACAAGACAAAGTGAAGCTAAGCATCTCTGATATTCCCTGGCAAAATGTAAACTTGAGATTTAGCATTTATAAATGCACACACACACACACACACGCGCACACACACACACACACACACAC